>OX421494.1:44346532-44449032 GCA_949126835.1 Anisus vortex | reverse complement strand
TGCGATACGTTATAATATAGATAGAGAGAAAGACAGACGTATTAATGAATAAACAGAGATAAATATATAAATAGATAGATCGATATACAGACAGACAGATGGATAGATAGATAAATAGATAGATAGAACTATAGATAATATATGGATATATAGATAGATAGAAAGAAATAATAAATTATAGATAGATAGATAGATAAACAGGCAGACAGACAAACAGACAGGTAGATAGATAGATAGGTAGATAGATAGCTAAATAGATAGATAGATAGATTGATAGATATATAAAAAGACTGACAAACAAACAGACAGACAAACAGACATATGGATAGATAGAAAGACAAACAGACAGACAGATAGATAGAGCTATAGATATAGCTATAGATATAGCTATAGATAGATATATAAACATATTATATATAGACAGATATACAGACAGACAGATACAACCGTTGTCTTGAATCGATATCTCTTGTAAGTTTGCTTCCAGATCCACTGGTCAATGCCTGGCACATTTTAATCTCTTCTTTAAAGCTCTTTTGATGTTTCATTTAACGCGTCTGTATTTCTTCATGTATTTATGCTTGTATGTATTTGAAATTATCTTCCTGTGTGCGCGCGTTGCACTGTCTCCTTTTAATCTCTCCAAGGCCTTAATTCTTCATAGGGCTGGATTGCAGTGTCGCATCGATTGTTCAGATATTTAGTTCTTTTTCTCTGTTGTTGTTTTGTTTTTTTCTTTCTTTCTTAGTGTGTACGCAGATACAAATCAGAGAATCGCTAACCAGTTTGTCAGATATTGCAATGATAGGGATTATACTTCACATATATAAGGATATAAGATAAGATTGCTTCATTGATCCAAACTCAAATAAACATAAGGACAAAACCACTTTCCTTATCCCTTATGCAAGAACAAATGCATATAAGTAATCTTTATGCCAGAATGGCATTCGGGCATGAAATGGGTTGCCTGAGCAAACCAGGAAAACCAGTAACTGAACATCATTTAAAACATTAATAAAGATGCAGGGCCAGACTCGGACCACGGATAAGCGTAGGACGCAATAGTCATCTTTATAGAAGGAGAGCCTGTAATATATAAGATAAGATAAATGGAAATGTGTCTTGATTACAGATGTTTCGTCTTTCAGCATATTTTAAACAATGTAGAAGAGTTATTTGTACTCAAGCACAGAAATATACTTATAAAAACAGACATGCACCGCACAGTAGCATACTATTTATCATACAAAAAAATTCTCTTGGTGGATAGTATGGCCACATACTTTAATTGTGTGTGAGAGAGTGTGTGTGTGTGAGTAAATGTATATGAGCGTGTGTATGAATGTGTGTGTGAATGTGTATGAGTGTGTGAATGTGTGTGTGTGAATGTGTGAATGTGTATGAGTGTGTTTATGTGTGTGTGTGAATATGTATGAGTGTGTGCATGTGTGTGTGTGAATGTGTATGAGTGTGTGTATGTGTGTGTGTGAATGTGTATGAGTGTGTGCATGTGTGTGTGTGAATGTGTATGAGTTTGTGTATGTGTGTATGTGTGTATGTGAATGTATATGTGTGTGTGTGAGTGAATGTGTATGAGTGTGTGTATGTGTGTGTGTGAATGTATATATGTGTGTATGTGTGTGTGTGAATGTGTATGTATGTGTGTGTGTGTGTGAATGTGTATGTGTGTGTATGTGTGTGTGAATGTGTATGTGTGTGTATATGTGTCTGCTATAGGTGTTATTGTGTGTTGTTTTTCATGTATATGTTTTAAAGTAAGCAAAGTAAGTTAAGTACTCGTAGGGCCGAATTGATCCATAGGGCCGGTGAAGCAGCGTTCCCCAGTTTCCATGGCCACGGCATACTAGGTGATTGTGTGGCCAGCACTATCCACATCCACCTTTACTTTACCCCCACTAAGGTCAGGGACACCATCAGAGCTGGGTAGACTCAGGGACACCCTCCAGACCTGGGAAATAAATCCTAGCCTGCACCAGGATTCGAACCCGGGACCTGCGGTACGCCAGTCAAACGCGCTGCCGGCACGACCGCCGTGTTCAAATATGTTCTTAACCCTTACAGTCCCGGGCGCGTATATAGCGGAACTGAAGGCAGCATAGATAGAAGTAGGTCGGTACGGGAAGGGTTAAGATGTGATTTTAATTGTAATAATTTTTTTATTAAGCATCATTACACAATAATTACACACACAAGTCCCTTTGTACATTTAAAAGTAATAAAATATAAATATAAACAGTTTCAGATACATACATTTCATTCAGTATATTGCACAAAGGAGACGGAAAGATAGACAAGCACAGTAATCTTCTGTATAGAAGGAGCCTATATTAACTATATATTATGTATATTAGCTGAGGGGTAACTGGAGAAAAGGGCGCCTGGGGGCCGGTGGTTTACAATAAGCGGCTATTTGAAATGTCAGTTTTCATCTATTAGAAAGCTAAAATCCGTAGAAAAAAAAATGACAGTGACAGTTTGGCGCCTTTCCAAACATTAGCGCCTGGGGCGCGCGCCACTTCCGCCTTCCCACCTGCCTCCTTTAGCTACGCTAATGTTTGCACGCATCTATAACTGGATAGACAGACATATGTATATCATGTTCATAACAGTTACTTTAACATTTACGTTGTTATGTAAAATATAGAGTAAACATTGACATAGTGTTACACATGACAAACATATTGATCATACATTACATCTAGCTCTCAGACAGCATGATTCTTAACACAAGCTAATAGCATTGATCTGAACTCACATTAAAGAACCGTCTCCTCTGAGCCGTTCACTAACATGACAAAGTTATCTGCCTTTTTTTTTTGTTTTCTTTTTTTGCAATAAACTATACTAAATACTATTCAGTTAATTTCACCAACTCGTAAAAAAATATGTATACATCATTTATATCTAAATCTCCATCAATAACTGTAAACCTGGAGTTCCAAAAGACACTGTTCTAGAACCCCTATAATTTCGTTTATTTATATTAATGACTTACCCGATTGCATCAACACAAGAACAAGAGTAAGATTGTTTGCAGATGATTGTATAATTTATAGAAAAATAAAGACAGAAAAAGAAAATTACAAACTACTTCATTCATGGTGAAGAACTATTCAAAAACTACAAATGCAAAGTACTTACGAGCAATAATAAATGGTAAATTATATTGGAATCCACATAATAATATGAAGTAATTAAAAAATCGAACAAAACATTTGGCTTCATAAAAGGGAACTTATAAATGTAATAAAAAACCAAAATGCTATCTCTCATTAGTTAGACCTATATTATTAGAATATTGTTACGAAAGTAGTTTTATTTCCATAATTATATTATTTATATTGGTTCTATTATTATTAATTAAAGTTCAAAAGAAATAATCTTAAACCCGAAATGTTTCCGTGTTAGGAATAAAACATGTATATGTCTAGACACTACGTCATAGCATTAAAAATGCGTCATACGTCACACGAGGGTTTGAGATCGTTAGAGTTCTAGCTTGGGCGCTATTGTGTAAGGACTGTTCTTGACCACTTTCTTAAAAGATACGTTATTACGGCTTAATACTATAACAATGAATCTCAACTGATTTAAGTTTCATCCTATACTGTTGGTACCTGTATTCTGTGTTTCTGTTATATTCAAGATTTCAACTTGTTGGAATAAAATTGTGTTTAACATATTCAAACAGGATTGTGGATTTCCTCTATATTAAAGACCAAGTGAAGAGCTTTTTATCAAAATTGAGTTAACATTTGATTTTGATAGTAAATAGTGTACTCAGTATCTGAATGTTAATAAAAAACATTTATACAAAATATCAAAGATAAATTTTAAGTAATTAGTTCAATATTTGCAATTAAATGTGTGTGTTTTTCGGAGGAATACTCCAAATCTCGTAGCCATTTGAGATGTTTTTATTTCCGGCAATATAGGAAAGTGACGTAACATAAAGGATTCCGACAAGGAAAAATTAATATTGTCACGTGTTTTGAATCTATTGCCACATGTTTTGAATCTTTTCCCGGTTCTTATTTTTAACAAAATGGTTAAATATAGATTTATAGCGTCTATTTTTATTTATTTATTTCCCTTGTGATACGTCACTGCCGTATGAGGCTATTCCAAATCTCGTTCCTTTGAGAAAAACCTCTTCACTTGGTCTTTAAGGTATAGTTACCTAATTCATTTACTAAACACTTAAAGCACATCCTACGAGCCAAATAAATATCAAATCTACTAAAATAACACCAATACTAATTCTTGTACAACCTTGTGGGATCCAAGAGGGATGTGAATCAAAAGAATGTATAAATATTACATTTCTAAATATATTATTATACGTCAGTAGCTGATTTCGCACGTGACAATATGCATATTCTGTATGGGACCCATCAACTAAAGAATACATTTAAAAACTATAATAGATTCAGAAAAGAGCTGCATGGCTCATTAACAGCGAATATACACAACTAACAAGAGTAACACCATTAGTTAAATCACTAAACCTAGAAACACTAGAGGAAAGAAGGGCAAAGAGTAAAGTAGTAATATTACATAAAGCATTAAATTATGATGTAAAAATTCAGCACAATAACAATCTATTACAAAGCTCATATAAACATAAAGACAAACACACTTTTCTTATCCATTATGCGAGAACAAATGCATATAAGTACTCTTTCTTCAGAAATGGCATCCGAAAATGGAATGGATGGCCTGAACAAACCAGGAAAACCAGAAACTTAACATTCTTTAGTCTAAGTCTCAGACCACGTATGAGCTAAGGACGCAATAATCTTCTTTATAGAAGGAGCGTCTGTAATATATTAGAAAAAGAAGTATATGTATTTTTATTTAATCCTCCTAAAATTTTTCCATTCGTCACCCACTTAGTAAGAAAAAGTACAGTTGCGAAGTTAATATTGAGGATACATAATTAGCCTTATAAAAGATAATGTCCCTGAAAAATGAAAACGAACGAATTGACTATATTTTATTAAGGAGATAAACGAAAAATTGATATAATTTGTTTCCTAAGTATTCACGTCTATGTGCCAGGTTTCCGATCGATTAGATGAAAGAATCTGGGTCAATCAGGTCGGGTCGGTTGGTTATTATAAATTTAATATAAAGAATGTTTTTAAAATAGGTCTCTTAGCCCTTTCTAGAACCATTGATAGTGGTTGTACTATTTTGGAAAGAAAGACAAAATCGAGGCTGTTTAGTATAATACGATAGCACTTAGGGAAATGCTACCTGGCGGTCAAGTACCGGGACAATAAAGCGAAATGGCCGGGTCACCATGGGAAGGGGAAGAACATTTTGAGAAACTTAAACTAGCTTATCGTGGTGGATCAATTATTATGGCATTTTGTCACCACAATTGGACATTTTGTGATTATTGAACCAGATTTGATCTACTGCCTTCCAGTATAGACGTCACTTGTATGGAATATTGTGTGGAAATGTATACTATGTAATTTCTGTAATTATTAATGTTTAAAATATAAACTCCTTACATGGACAAATAATTAATGCAGGAATGTTTATTTAGAACTGTTTAACGTAACTTATTTTAAACCTATTATAATTAAATAGTGTAACGAACAACATAATGTTGGATTTATATAAAGAAATAATAATTTGTCAGTAATATTTGTTATTTTACAAAACAGAACTTGTTTGGCATCACTATAGAATCAAATGTGGAAACGTTTTTTTTAATTGAAGGGAGATAATTAACCCATTTTATTTGTGCTAATATGTTTCTTTTCTTTTTTTTTATGAAAGAGTAGATGTCTTACAATTTCTAACTTTAAAATGATCAAACTGTAAAAAGTATTTGAAAATTATATAAATATTATATGACGAAATAATGTATATGTATATTTTCAAACATTAGATTAACTACCAACTTTGTTCGATTACTACATACCTATTCCGTTTAATGATAGTTGGCGACCTACTTAGTCTCGACATATGAAATCGTATCTCATTTAAACTGAGATCTAATACAGTTAATATTGACAACTAAACAATAATGTTTAGACAATAATTACCATAAACGTTAAAGTTTAGTAATACAATTTTGTATTTGATATAAATTATGCAAAGAAAAAGGATTACAAACACGCTCATTTTGTATTAAATATAAAACGCTTGAACTATTTTCCCTTAAATCTCACTTGCTTTTGGCCTTGGTCTTGCGACGGGTTTTATTAATTGTTCTATAAATTATAATTTACAAAAAAATATATTAGAGCAGGTTCACTTTTAAGCTGTTGGCACACTGAATGGTTTAGAAATCCTAGTTTAGCACACTGTTAGGGTTGCCGACCCCTGGTCTAGATAACATGGATGTATTGCTTTTCTTGAGCGATTGTATGGATTATCTAGCTGTTAGATAACCAACATTACATCCATATTATGCACACGATAAAAACGCCTTCATTAACCACCTGCTTTACCATCTCCCCTATTCCTTCCCTTGTCGTATTCCGTCTCTATATATATAAAGTACCCATCGGACCAAACTGATCATAGGGCTGTTGAAGCAGCGTTCACGAATTTCTGTGGGCACGGCATACTAGGTGATTGTGTGGCCAGCACAATGCCCAGCCGCCCTTATCCCAACTAATGCCAGGTACCCATCAGAGCTGGGTAGACTCATGGACACCCTCAAGTCCCGGGATAAAAGATAAAATCCTAGCCTCTACCAGGATTCGAACCCAGAACATTCTATATTATGTATATATATGTAGTAAATGTATATGTCCATTTAGCCTTTTTCGAGTATTTAGTTTTGTAGTTTGACAAACCTGTTAAAAGGGTAATATTCCTTTATCCGCCACATATAGATAGATACATAGACAGATAGATAGCTAAATAGATAGATAAACGAATAGACGGATAGTCGGATATACTGATAGTCAGACGAATAGACAGATAGACAGATAGACGGATAGACGGATAGACGGATAGACAGATAGACAGACAGATAAAGAGATTTTCGCTAGGGATGGCTACAAAAATATCAAAGTTTAGACTCATGGACGCGAATACACTTAACGAAATAGTTACTAGCGTCGTAGCGTCCAGTCTATGTGTGTTGAATAAATCTGTAGGCAATCTATACAGTCTACAGTAATAGCCCAGTTTGAATTCACACTAGTTTTACTATGCAGATGGACACCCCAACGATGGAGGACGCTTCCCTTTGAAGATACGTTCGATAAAAGGAAGTTTTACACCTATGCAACGTTGTTTTAATAAACGCGCATGCAATGATTTATGAAATACAGAGGTCCTTGATATAGATGGCGATATTTTCTGTGGTATTCACGTGTCAATGTCAACTTGTAATTAAATGCACTATTCATATTATTCAGTTATTATAGTGAAAGTGTTTTTGAAGATTATTGCAAGAAATGCATATGATTTGAAGATTATTGCAAGAAATGCATATGATTATGTTAAATACGGACCCAAACGTTCCCGTGGCTACGCCATACTAAAGGATAGTGTGACCAGCACTACCTAATGTTAGGTACCCATCATATCTGGGTAGACTCAGCGACGATCCTTTTTACGCCCGAGGGGGGGGGGCGAGGTTTATATTTCACCAGGGTTCGAACCCGGGACCCTTCGTACAACAGACCATCGCGCTGCCACAGTATCCCATAACTCATTACGGTCTAACTATAAATTGTACTTTTTTTTGGTGGGGGGGGGGGAAGGGATGGGAAGAGGCGGAAAGGTTTTGTGATTGGTGACATATATTCCCTTGGTAAGACTTGGACAAAGAAACTTGAGCGAACGCTAGTTGCATCAGCTCTGTGCAAAATTATGTAAAACTTTTCAGTTTTAGCAAACAAACGTATAAATTAATAAATAAAAGAGGGGATCAGTACAAGTGAATAGTCACAGGTGACAAAGGTAACACCAATTGATAAGTCACTAAACCTAGAAACATTAGGGAGAAAGAAAGGGAAAAAATAAAATAGTAAAGAAGAATTGCTTTGAGCATCGGTAACCAGATTTACTTTACCTTATTTCTTTTATTGCATTTATTTGCATTAGACCCGCAACGCTCGCCGCCAGCACGGGGTCGGATACGGCTCGTTTGCTGCGCTATGGCCACCCCAAATCTATATGGAAGAATGTAGGACAGCGTTTTCAAAACCGCCGGGCTGCGACCCCAGCACCTGGTAACTACGCCTCCATGTACACACGTCATAAATCATACAAATTTTGTACCTTGTAATTCATACCTTTGAAATAAATTTAAAGGTTAGCTGTGCATATGCGATAAAAACGTAAGTGTGTGACAAAGAACTCGTAGTTAAATTAACAGGGTCACGAAGAAAAATTGTTTGGAAAACGCTGAGTGATATCGATCTATAGCTTGCGTGGACTAAACTACAGAAACATGTTTAGAATGTAAAAAGCTACTATTTATAAGTACTAACAGCTTCACGTTAAATTAAAACTATATTGCAACACATAAAGCATAGTAAGTAAAGTACCCGTCAGACCAAATTGATCCATAGGGCCGGTGAAGCAGCGTTCACCAGTTTCTGTGACCACGGCATACTAGGTGATTGTGTGGCCAGCACTATGCACAGCCGCCTTTACTATACCCCAACTAAGGTCAGGTACCCATCAGAGTTGGACAGACTCACAGACCCGGGAAAGAATCCTAGCCTACACAAAGATTCGAACCCATGACCTTCGGTACGCCCGCCGAACGCGCTGTCGCACGGCCGCCTTGCATTATAGCAGTAGGCCGTACATTATATTTTTAATGATAGTCACTATAAGAGCTTACCTGTTATACATATTGGAAATTCTGTTCATTTAAACCAAAAAGGTAACAAACTGACAAAACAAATCTTCAGATGTAAAAAACAACACCACAATTGTTGATCCCGGGCGGGATAAGTTGTTTTTAAATTGTCTAGTTTTTTTTCTTTCCTGTTTCTCGTTGCGCGATTTCGCCCTCGTCGCCGAGTGATGGAACAGTGTCCAGTTGGCTTATGTCTTTTTTGTTGCTGTCTCTTCTTTCTCCCTCTCTCTCTCTCTCTATCTCTCCCTCTCTCTTTCTCTCTTCCCATCTCTTAGCCCTCTTTTACTTCAACTATATCACTTTCCCCCCCCCTCTCTCAATTCACCTCTTCTGATGCCTTTAATTGCCGTGTAAATGACCTACTTAGTTCCGATGGGGGGAGTGGTTTGCCAAACTCACTAAAACGTCGGTGGCCAAACACACCCCTCCCCAACTCCCCACCCCCAACCACTCAAAGTGTTTTTGTCAACATGGGGTAGGGATTGATAAGACAATGACGAGGAAGAACAATAAAAAAAAGGGCTGGGGGAGTATGGAAGAAAAAAAGATCCATCCCTACTCTTTCTCTCTCTCTTTCTCTTCCTCTCTCTCTCTCTCTTTATTTCTTTCTCTCTGCCACTCTATCTCTGTATGCCTTTTTCTGTCCATCTGTCTCTCTTTTTCTCTATAATTCCCCCCCTCCCTCACTCTTTCTCCATCCCCTCTCTAGGCTATGTGTCTCTCTTCATCTCCCTTCCTCTCTGTCTCCCTATCTCCTTGTCTCCCTATCTCCTTGTCTCCCTATCTCCTTGTCTCCCTATCTCCTTGTCTCCCTATCTCCTTGTCTCCCTATCTCCTTGTCTCCCTATCTCCTTGTCTCCCTATCTCCTTGTCTCCCTATCTCCTTGTCTCCCTATCTCCTTGTCTCCCTATCTCCTTGTCTCCCTATCTCCTTGTCTCCCTATCTCCTTGTCTCCCTATCTCCTTGTCTCCCTATCTCTGTCTCCCTATCTCCTTGTCTCCCTATCTCCTTGTCTCCCTATCTCCTTGTCTCCCTATCTCCTTGTCTCCCTATCTCCTTGTCTCCCTATCTCCTTGTCTCCCTATCTCTGTCTCCCTATCTCCTTGTCTCCCTATCTCCTTGTCTCCCTATCTCTGTCTCCCTATCTCCTTGTCTCCCTATCTCCTTGTCTCCCTATCTCTGTCTCCCTATCTCCTTGTCTCCCTATCTCCTTGTCTCCCTATCTCTGTCTCCCTATCTCCTTGTCTCCCTATCTCTGTCTCCCTATCTCCTTGTCTCCCTATCTCCTTGTCTCCCTTCCTCTCTGTCTCCCTATCTCTGTCTCACTCATCCCCTATCTCTCTTTGTCTCGCTCTCTCTTTGTCTCTCGTCTCTATCTCTCTCTCTCTCTCTAACTCAGGTTTTTTATGTCCCCCTTCTCTCTGTCTCTCTACCGATGCATCAAATGACACACTGCTACAAAAATAAATGTTCCACCCAGAAGACGAGGACAAGCCGAGAGCTCAAATTTAAAAATAATTCCCATCATTGCCCTTATTAGTATTTTTTTCCTTGTTGTCATTCTTGTATTTGCGTAACATTTTTAAACATTGTCATTTTATTGATCAAAACATTCAAGTCAAAGTTATTTTGAATAAGGAGCTTTTACTCAATTCCCCCCCCCCCTTCCACCCTATCACAGCCCCACCAACTTTTTTGTAATAACACTTCTTCTAGCTGGCGCCTCCGATTTGTTGATTGTCGAGGCCCGTAGTCGGCAAAACCTAAGGCACGCGTACCAGACTTTCAATAGCACGAGAAAGATCTCCAAGAAGGAATTTTTTTTTTAATGCAAGTCAAAACAACGCAAATATGCATAATTAATGGCTGCTGCGTGGCAAACTGCGTGAAAATCACGCTGAAAATCACGCTGCAAAGTTCTCATCATTCCAATTGAGATGTGTGTTTGAATATGTTGTTAAGATAATAAAATGTAGGCCTATAGTGTCTCACCCTTTATTGATGTACAGACAATTCAAGTCTCTTCTACAAGAAAGTGATACGCTTATACGACCAATTAAACATATATTTTAATAAAATTAATTTAAAAAAAAATATTTTTAAATAATTTATATAAGAGGCTTATATTTTTTTATGATGTAATTGTTATTATTAATGTTTAACAAAAAAACTCATTAAGTCGACTTAAACGATTATTGCAGGAAATGTTTTTTTTACAATGTAAACAAATTTTATATCTCTAATTGGATTTTGAAATGAATACCATAATGCTGAATTGGCATTAAGAAATAATAAGAAATAAGTAATATTAGTTACAAACATAACACGTTTAGCATCACTATTATAGAACCAAATGTGGAAACTGTAACTTAATTAAAGGGAGATAATAAACCCATTTTCTTTGCGTTAATATTTCTAATATTTCTTCTTTTTCCCTTTCTAAAAAATGTTTTACAATATATAACTTTAACATAATCAAACACTAAATGATAGTTTAGTTAAACATTATTTTTTATTTGATATAATTAAAAAAAATATACGTACATTTTAAAACTTTACATTAACTACCCAGTTTGTTTGATCACTTTGTATCTATACCACACTATAATTTAATCGGCTGGTCTGCATTGAGTAATTTAAAAAATATCTCAGTCTTCAGGTTAGGCTGAGAACAATACATAATGGATAATCAGCAGAAAATAATAAAACGTCGACACCCCAAATTTACCATTTGACTAGTCACTAGTGTGAATCATTAGTCATTAAATGTTAGTTTATGCTATAAATGCCCCACCACGCCCCCCCCCCCCCCCAAAAAAAAATAAAAATAAATAAAATAAATAATCACAAACGGTAAATTTTATTACATAAAATACTCAAACGATTTTCTCTAAAAAGATCCTATTTTGGGCCTAGGTTTTGCTACGATGCTAAAAAAATAGTGTGCTAAATAAAATAAATAATTATATTAGAGCAGGTTAATATTCAGGCAGTTTGCACAATCCGTCTTTGGCACACCATTAGCAAAAGGTTGCCGACCCCTGGCTAGGCTGAAAAACTGATTGTGCTGGAAATAAACCAAAGAAATATTTGTTAAAAATTGTGGATCTCCCAACTTCACACCACTCACACACACACGGACACACACCACAACTATCTTCTCATTAGAAAGACAACACGTTGGTCTAGCGGAACTCTCTTCGCTTGCCATTCCCATGGCCTCTGGTTCGAATCTAGTTTGAATGTGGGGATATGTTCTCCCCTGGTCTAAAAATGTTAAAACTAGTTAGATCTGATGAATACCGGGCATTAGTTCAGGGACAAAAAGTTATGGGGGCCTTGAACAATTCCTCTTTAGTTGTATGTCCTGGCTAGGGAATCTGGCTTCACTAGAACTATTTGTATAAAGTTATGGCACTAGAACTAGATGTGTAAAGTTATGGCACTAGAACTAGATGTGTAAAGTGATGGCACTAGAACTAGATGTGTAAAGTTATGGCACTAGAACTCTTTGTGTAAAGTGATGTCACTAGAACTAAACGTGTAATGTGATGTCACTAGAACTATATGTGTAAAATGATGGCACTAGCACTAAACGTGTAATGTGATGTCACTAGAACTATATGTGTAAAGTGATGTCACTAGAACTAGATGTGTAAAGTTATGGAACTAGAACTAGATGTGTAAAGTGATGTCACTAGAACTAGATGTGTAAAGTGATGTCACTAGAACTAGATGTGTAAAGTTATGGAACTAGATCTCGTTGTGTAAAGTGATGGCACTAGACCTAGATGTGTAAAGTGATGTCACTAGACCTAGATGTGTAAAGTGATGTCACTAGACCTAGATGTGTAAAGTGATGGCACTAGACCTAGATGTGTAAAGTGATGGCACTAGAAATAGATGTGTAAATTGATGGCACTATAACTAGATGTGTAACGTGATGTCACTATAACTAGATGTGTAAAGTGATGTCACTATAACTAGATGTGTAAAGTGATGTCACTATAACTAGATGTGTAAAGTGATGTCACTATAATTAGATGTGTAAAGTGATGTCACTAGCATGGGTGAATAAGATGGTATTAAATTGTCGGATAAAAAGCCCACCTGGTTTCAGGCGGAGTTTGGGGTTCGTGGCATGGGTTCGGGTAAGGGAAGTGGAATGAGCATAAGCTACCTAGATAATTGACTTCCTTGAGCAAAACGCAAAAAAAAATGTGTAACAATTATTAATCATTATATCGCACGGTTACATATTTCATAGCACCCATCCGTAGCTAGAAGCCTTTAGTCTTTAGTTATTGTTAACTGACCATGGCTGCGGCATACAAGTTTGTGTAGTCAAGATGTCTGCAAATTACGCTAGTCGCTATAACTATTAAATAATAAGGAGTGGATAGCCTAGATAAATCAGACAAAGTTGAGTTTACATACACAAATCGAGTACGAGCGATCATTATAATATTATGCCCAAGGGTTCTTGGTTTGAATCCTGGTGAAGGTTAGGATTGTTTTCCCTGGGTGTCTCTAAGTCTATCAGGCTTTGATGGGTACCTGACATTAGTTTGGGTAAAGTAAAGGCGGCTGGTCATTGTTCTGGCCACGCATCCCTTAGTATGCCGAGGCCACTGAAACTGGTGAAACGCTGCTTCACAAGCCCTATGATCCGATTGGTCCGACAGGCACTTTACTTTCGCTTTATTACATCCTTAAATTAACTCCTAAATAACTATCGCCTTTTAATGCACTTTTTCATAATAAGATATTAGATTGGAATCTTCTATGAAGTGACGTCACTGAAGGAAAAATACATTTTCCCCGCCTGGTAAAAATGTGGAAATTTCTACACGTCTAACGTCATACAACAGGGGACAAAACTCTTTTTGTCTTAAATTACGAATTAATCTCGTATGTTGTAGGATTTGTTAAAATCTTGAATCGGATGATACGGGAATGGATAAATCTATAAATCAGCCACAGAGCCGTGGATTCATTTATTTTTTATAAGAAGTACAGGCCTGGGGATGGGGATGGGAGGGGGGGAGACGGGGGATCTAGCCATGTTGACTGTCGTAGAAGTGGTTACACAGGGTGAGCACTAAATTACGGCACGATAGAAAAAAACAACAACAATGGAATCGACAAGGTCAATTTCTATTGGTGGAGTGTCTTCATGCACGTAACCAATGGCGTGCTTTGATTTTTTTTTTTTTAAATAGAAAATATTTTATGGCGTAGTCAATGGAGGATGATTTAACCGTGTCGAGCGGAATGACCTTCAGTTGACTTTAGCTACCACCCCGGCCCCTCCCCCCTTACCCCTTTCCTCATTCACTAACCAAGCCATATTTCAGTGAGTACTCTCGTCATCCCCCCCCCCCCCCCCCCCCCGCCAGGCACATCGCCGTTATCTGGACATTCTTGAAGACAATCGATGTTTGCTGGTCAGAATTGACCTTAAAGATTTTCCCCCGCCCGCTTCCTTTGTTCGTTCCACCCCCCCCCCCCCCCCATTCCATCAACCCTCCTCCACAACCTTCCTCTTGCCCCCACTTGCTTCACAGCAACAGCTGCTCGATGACGTCATAAAAATGTCATCCCCCCCCCACACACTTTTTTTTTCGCCGCGAGAAATCGAATATGATAACCGTAAAATGGAATATCCATAACCAAGTAGTATCCTCTAATCGACTACAGGGCTACGGGGTTTTATGAATATCGCTTTTTCGTGAAAACAATAAAACAAAGCAATAAAGAAACTTAAACGACAGACAAACTTATAATAGACAGATGTCTATAAATAGTTTTAAAGAAATACATGTGTTTAGTGAAATTTCTATTTTTTTATCATTCTATATATCTACCCATCTATCTATCAATCAATCAATCTATCTATCTTTCTGTCTGTCTATCTATTTATCTATCCATCAGTCTAAGGTTGCAGCCGCTACATAGCTCGGGGGCCTATAGAGTACGAAAATAACTATATATAATAATATATATATAACTTATTCTTATTCTCATTCTTCCTCTTCTTATTATTATAGACCGACCGAAATTCGGTTTCAGTTTCGGTGCAGAAAGTATGTAAAATACCTTTCTGTGTTATTTCGGTTTCGGCTGATGCCAAAAAGTTAGCTTTCGTTTTTTTTTCGTTTTTATTGACTTTCGTTCATATCTTGCATTTTGTCATTTTTGTGCTTTTTTCTCTAATCGTAAAAAAATTATTTCAGAATATTTAGAAAAAAAAATCGTATATAGAGCTTATATTGCCTTTTAGGTTATTAAATCTTAAAGAGTATTCAATTCTGAATAAGAATGATATATAATACATGTATATATACAACTTTATATTACATCTTCTATGGTTTACTTAAATAGAGTACCGTCACTTAACCGTAGACACTTAAAGACTATGGGCATTCGATCACAGCGACAGTTAAACACACTTTTTTATAATTACACAGGACGATAATATAGATTTATACATCGTTACCAAAAATAAACCCCAAAAAGGCTTTGGGAAGAAAAAAAAACGTTTAGCATCAATGAAAATAAAGCGTTCAATGCGTTTTTCAATGAAAATAAAGCGTTCAATGCGTTTTTCCAACATTTAGTTCCGTCTTGCAAATTATATATATTCTGGGCAATTGAGATTCATCATTGGTAAGAAAGGTGAGCTATTGTTCGCAGAAATGAAGGCTATTAATATTAAAAGCTATAGGGGTAAATTTGACCCACGTAGTAGATAAAAGAACTACATGTATTGTGTTGTTGTTGTTTTCTAATAAAAAGGTTTATATGTCATTTTGACTCGCGTTGTAGTCGAACTCAGTTAAAACATGAAGTAGAGATAGGGCTTGTGAAGACATTACTGACTACCACCTTGTGGTTTTTATCACTTGACTGTGATATCTGGATCAGATTTCATTATCTTTAGTTCAGGTTGATGCAGAACTTCGTTTTTCTTAGTTTTTTTATGGTAAGGTCAAAGTTATCACAGGCTTAAATGAAACGGTCCATGCGATTTTGCATTTTGCACTCTGTTTTAAGCATTTAGGGCGCAATGGTCCGCAAACTGTTCAAAATGGTTCGCGAACCATTGTTTCTTTCACCTGTGTAACCTCATGCATACATTGTTGGTTAAATAGACTCTTGTCTGTTCTATAGCGTGTATGTATGATCTCATTTCAATCATGGAAGGTATTGGTTAGCATGGCTAAAAATACCAGACTAAATAGTGTAGGTGCAAGAAAACATCCTTGTTTTACGCCATTTTATACAGGAAGAGCACTAGACTCTTCACCATTCGCTGTTACATTGGCCATCATGCCGTCGTGAAACCTTATGACGATAGTAGAATTTGACTTGGTGGACAAACTTTCCCATTATTAGCCCTATGCCATCTCTACTGACATTATTGAATGCCTTAGACAGGTCCACAAAAGTTATGTAGAGGCTATTGAATATTGCTTGGCATTTCTCTTTGACCTGACGAGCGGCGACTATCATGTCTGCCGTACTTCGTTCGGAGCGACATCCACACTGGCTTTTTAGCAAAAGGCCCAACTCAAGGTAAAGGATTAGGCGATTAAGTAAAAATTGGGCAAGGATTTTCCAAGCAATGCCGAGCAGTGAACTAATTGTCGCACAGGTGTCGGCTGCATTTCATTTTTTAAATGAGTATTATACTTCCGTCCTTCCATTGTTGAGGGACTGTCTCAGAGTTCCATTTAATCTCTAAGAACCCGGTCACCCGGTGGACCAAATGCTGCACAGACAGACCTGTATGACTCTGCTGGTATAGCATCAATCCCTGGTGCTTTGCCGAATGACACTTGTTTTAAATAGCTTTAAATAGTACTGCAACTAAAGGTGCGACATCTTGGCTAATGTTCAGCTTGACTTGAGATAGGCGTGAAATGGCAGCTTCATTGATTGTGGCTGGGCAGTTTAAAATCGTATTGAAGAGTTCAGCCCATGTATCTAGAATATATTTTTTTCAGTAACCATCTGGGTTTCATCAGGCCTTAGAATGGAAGAGGCGCTTGCAAGTCTGGGTCTATAGATGATTTGTAATGCTTGGTAGAAGAACCTTATGTCATGCTTGACAGCAGTGTTTGGATTTCATCTGCTTTCGTGTTAACTATTCATTCTAGCTCTGGAGAGAGCGTCTTTTTAGGTTGTTTGGTTATTCTATAAGTAGATGATGTATTCTATAAGTAGATGAAGTTTCTCAGACAAAAGTTTCGAGATCTCAATTCGTCAAATCCTGATTTCTACGATTCACTGTACCAAGATGAGTGTTGTCTGTTAAGTATACGGTGTCTCGAAATAGTTCCCAATGTTTATCTACGGTAGCATCTTTGACTTGATAACTGATATTCTAGCTTGTCTTGAAGTTCTTGGCAGAATTGTTGTAGCGTCCTTCAGTTGGCAGGCATCGTTTTTTTTAGGGTTTCTGTAACTTGTTTGTCATAGTTGAAGCATATTCACCCATTTGTTTATTATTATCTGTGTGTGTCTCTATTCATAACACATTCAGAAAAAAACATGTTCCATAACACGTTATGAATACGCACTCGGATATTTATGCAGACACGTACTTGTAAATAATATAACCTCTTAAGATTGTATTACTAATTTGTATTTTACGATAAATAACACTTAATAAAATATTAATTGTCATTTATATAGCGCTTCTAGACATGCTATTTCAGCATCCTCAGCGTGCAGTAGAAGATTATTACGTCCATCATCGCCCAAAACTCCTACAGGGCGACAAAGATCGGTCGGCCGCAGGAAAAAAAAGCCGCGACGTGTCGGTTGACAGCCCGGTGAATTAACAGCAGGACTACTTGATGTGATATGCTTAGGCCAGTGATTCTCAAATGGAATTCCGCGGACCATCGTGGTAGCCATCGAAACTTTAAGAATATAGCAAATTTGGAGTTGTTACCAAAGGTTTTATATATGTTTAAGCTCTAGCCAACGGACATTAAAAATGAAATTAACTTTTTTGTTGTGTGTGTTCTCTATATTACTATATAAAAGGTATACGAAATCAAGTTTGCATGGCGCGTTAAGTGGACCTTATTTGTAAATATGAACTGTATGAACTTGTTTTTAAATCAAATTTGTGTTTAAGATATTTGGAGACGTAATTTTATTTTGATTCAAGTGAGGGAGATCAGTGCAGGTCGTCAGCCTTAGTATTTCGTCCCGTTTATCATATTCCAACGACAATACTTTGCCTAGACGGTTGGATATAATTTAGGATATAGTGGATGTTCTACAGTGGTCGTTTGTGTCAAACTGAACTTTATCTCACATTCCACGGGGTGTTGCTGTCCGTGCCTTTATTCCAATTGGTCCTAGTAATTTGGGCTCTTCCGCGAATTCTGCCTGGTCCAGTCTGTCCATATAATGAAGGCAGTTAGTTTCCTACAGCTTATCACGGAATTACATGCACGAATCTTTGCAAATATTAACACCATAAAGTAAAAGAAAATATTAAAAAATCGCAAGGTAGGAGTCACATAATTTATGTAAGTAAACTAGACTGAATGATAAAAGGAGAATGTGAGTTCCTTCCGTTTGTCACCAGCGTCATTCTTCTGGCAAGTGACTTTAGACATAGTTTGATATTTCACTTTGGTGACCATGTTTAGGGTAGTCTAGCAGTCGTGACTATTCACCCCTGTACATTTAATTACCATTTGTTTTATTTAAAATCATGCATGGGATTAAAGAAAATGATAGTGATAAAGATAACTGACAAATTTCAACATTATGCAACGATTAACCCTTCCTGTACCGACCTACTTCTATCTATGCTGCCTTCAGGTCCGCTACATACGCGCCCGGGATTGTAAAGGTTAAATACAGAGGAGTAGCAATAAAAAAAACCGAAGGAAAATGAGAAAAAATACAATGATGAGAAAAAACGGAAAAAAGAAAACAAATGTTCTGAAATGTACTAGCCATGCATGTTTGAATGTGTAATATAAGTCTATTGAAGCTCAAATCTTGTGTAACAAATGTATTTTATTATTTAAAAAATTGGTTATACTGTCTCAGTATGTACAAATCTCTAAAATGGTAACAATATTTTTTACGCATAATTAGACAGGTGCCTATCTTTAATATTCAAGTCTAGGACAAGTATTGGAGTTTCATAAAACCTGAAAACGTTTTCATAATGACGTTTTTCAATTTGTACAAAGTCTAAATGTAGGCTATATGCTTTTTTTTCGTTTAAACGTGTAGATAAACTATATAAAATACTTGTTCCATTCTGATAACCTTTATGTTACACCAATAATGTCCTATAACGCAAATAGTTATATAAACTTGCAGATGTATAACAAATTTTCGAATATAACCTCGTAGCGTTGATTTTGTAATATATATATATATATAAAAGAACTGGTTACCGATTTTTTTTGTAAAATATCTTCATATTGGGGATAACTCCTTTAGCGAAACCGAGCAATATTGTATTAGGCGTGAGCAGAGCCTTTACATTCGTATGTAGCACCCCAGGGCAAAAGTTTCAGCGCCGCCCCCTTGCTTACTGTAACTGCTTGTTTAGTGGTATATTTTCTATATTTAGACTACATTTGCCGCCCCCCCCCCCCTGGAAGTGTCGCCCCCGGGCATATGCCCCCCTCTGCCTCCCTTATGTGAGGGCACTGGCGGCATGATTCAGAACAGCTGTAGGATGGAAGATGATCTTGATTAATATATTATGCGGACACAATAACTCCTGGAGTGTACTTGAAGACAACATCATGAAAACAGAATCTCATTTGCAGGTGTACATAATAAGACGTATAACGATAGTAGGATACGGCTTTCACAGGCATATACAGAGTAACAGGAATCGTTTCGTGTAAGTATATTGTTTATTTGCAAAGACTTTAATACGATGGACCACTTACTCTCTATTTAGAGCTCACATGTTCTTTTTTTTTTTCGTGCTCAACCAACAAGGCTGTCTTAACCCTTCTAGTCCCGGGCGCGTATATAGCGGGACTGAAGATCATAGATAGAAAGTAGGTCGGTACAGGAAGGGTTAAATTACTTCTACATTTCTACGATTGCATTAAAGATTTCCGCTGTATACAGCTTTCGATTTAAATATTAAGCTAGCTGTCCATCCTATTACAGTATTTGGTATTTGTTACTGTAAGTATTATTAAATAAAAGAACGATGCATTCACACATTTTTACATTGCATTTAACTTCAAATGCAGGTAGACTGTAGATCTAATCTTATGTTTAAAAATGTATCAAGAAATATTCTTAACAATCGAAATTAAATTGGCAAAAGCAAAATGCTTACTAAAGGCTAAACCACACTATACTCAAGAATCACGTTTTCACTGTAATCATGATTCAGCGAAAAACTAGAATCTTGTTTCAGAGCGAATCAGAAATACACTGTTTCACAATCAGCCATGCCACACGTAAAACACTATTCACAGTAAATCACAACGCGCATTTTATTTTCAAGAATTAAGAAAGTGTTTAGAGTTTAGAGTGACTGTTCTTGCCATGTTTGTTTTGTTTTTTTAACTAGGCTAATGATCACTTGATCTAGTTTGCGCTTCCCATTGGCTGACACATCATCATGTTTCCAAATTTTAGAGAATGTTCTAAATCTGTGAATAATCGCGAATTACTGATGAAAGTGAAAACTTGCATCGAACGATATGTCAATAAGTTATCGCATCAAAGGTTTATAGTAAGTAAAGTACTCGTCGGGCAATATTGATCATTGCGCCGCTGAAACAGCGTTCACCAGTTTCTGAACCAACATCATACTAGGGGATGTGTGGCCAGCACAATGCCCAACCGGTTTTAACTTTAATTAGGTTAAAGTCGAGCACCCATCACAGGTGGGTAGACCCACAGACACCCTCCTGACCCGAGAAACAAATCCTAGCCTTCCCCAGGATTTGAACCCAGGGCTTTCAGTACACCAGTATAACTCGCTGCCGGCTCGGCAAACGTGTCCCAAAGCTTGCATAAGCAAGATACTTAAATAAGTTTAGTGCCTGAACTGATGCACGAGATAAATGTAAACAGTTAAAAAAACAAAAATTTTTGTTAAGGTTTCAAAAGTTTATGTATACAACGTATAGGTCTAGATCTACTGATAGGGGCGGGGCGGGGGGGGGGGAAGGTGTGATTAGGGATGTTAATACCGTTTTTTTTTTTAAATTGAAATTTTAACCGGATTTCGGTTCTCTCTGCCTACCCTCCCCTTGCGTGATGTCACAGGCCAGAACACCAAAGTTTGCTAAGTTTTATGTCAATTTGAAAAATAGTTAAAATTAGTGTTTGCATGGCATTCAAGGGGTTGATTTGTGGGAGTAGGCCTACATAATGATTTTTTATCCTTTACCATTAAAGTTTTTCACTTACTTAATCCTGTATATAAGAAAACTTAACCCAAAAATTGTTCAGAACTTAATTTAAAAACAAAAGTATAATTGATTACCTTGCAACAAAGTAGATAATAGCTTTCAATACTGATCATCAAATTTCCGATTATCGTTTATCATAATATTAAGAAGCGCAAGCGTGCCAATTTTAAAATTGTTTATATTCTCATAAAATATTTGAATAAACTTCAGTCTGATATGAATGACATATTGTATTAACAACCCACCGTGGACCTAGACTTGTATAATAATATATTAAACCATAGGTTCTCAACGGGGGCGATATCGCCCCCTCCCCCGGGGGGTGGTGAGAAGCTTTAGGGGGGGCGCTGACATTCCCGGGGGCGATTGGGGGGCGGTGAAGGGCAAGTGGGCGGTACAAACGTACCTGATATATTTTAACACCTCAGCTATTTGAATCGATTAGTTTTTGGAGGATGTGATGTAAATGCAAGTGCTGCTAAATATCTGATATCCCCCAACAGTATGCCTACATATTATTATATTAATAAGAAATAGGAATCGCAGTGACTTTTCGATGAAGCAGGGTCTGTGTTTGGCAAATATACTGTGCGGCCGGTTGGTCCTGTGGTTTGTTCACCAGACTGTCGCCCTAACATCTGCTAATATTAATGATATTTGGATCTCAGTTTAACCGAGATGTCCATGTATTTTAAATTATTGATGCCATCGGTAAACTATTGTTAAGCGGTATAGATATGTGGTAATCACACAAACTGTGTAGTTATTGTAATGTTTGAAAATATACATATAAATTCTTTAGCCATCTAATATTTATATAATTTTCAAATACTTTTTACAGTTTGATCATTTTAAAGTTATAAATTGTAAACCATTTTTTTTTTATAAAAGAAAAAAAAACAGAAATATTAGTTCAAATAAAACAGGCTAATTATCTCCCTTTAACAAAAAAATGTTTCCACATTTGATTCAACAAGTTCTGTTTTGTAATATAACAATATTTACTGATTATTAGACCTAAGGCTTTTGCAACCAAAATTGAAACAAAAATAGACAAATTGCTAGCAACAGACCAGGCAAACGATTCGCATTGATTTATTTAAACCTTTTGTTAAGGCAATTTTTTGATCTATTAATTCTTACAATGTTTCCTTTTCATTTATTTTAAAGATAATTAATCACACAAAGGTCTAGTACGTCTTAAAAAATTGCGGAAAGTATAGTCCAGATGGGCGGAAGGGGTGGGTTTGGCGCTAAAAAAAAGTTGGGTTGGGGGCGGTGAGCGGAAAAAAAATGTAAAAGGGGGCGGTGAGCCGAAAAAGGCTGAGAACCTATGTCTTAAACTATCAGAGAATGTTACGCGTAGCACAAATCAAAAGAATATGTATTTAATAGTACTCGGTGTCTAGCCAAGTTTTTCAGGGTCACAGGGAAAACCTTGTTCTGGGTCACCATTGCGTACTTCAAAGGGGTGTGCACATCAAAAGGATGAGCCGAACATTCCAGTTAGGTGTGAATTTACATTTGGTTTGATGTTGTTTTCACCATATCGCAAGCCATAGTTAAAATTTGCAATTAAAAAAAAAACATTAATTAGTGTGAGCAAGGCATTTCAAGAATTGTTTTGTGCGAATCCAGCATTTATCTTACATTCCACGGTGTGTTGCTGTCCGTGCCTTTATAATTTAGAAATACAACACAATAACAACTTGTTGCAATGATAAGATGAACATAAGGACAAAGAAACTTTCCTTATTCCTTATTCCTTATGCGAGAACAAATACTGCTGAGTGCTGCTCTTTTTTCCCGAGTGGCATCTAGGCATGGAATGAGTTACCTAAACAAATCCAGTTACTTAAAATCATTCAAAACACTAATTAAAAATGCAAGACTAGACTCAAACCGCGGATCATAGTAAAACGCAATAATCTTCAATAGGAGTTTCTGTAATGTATAAGATAAGATAAAAATCCTGATATATTATTGCCCCCTCACCAAACAGTGCACTATTTTCCCTATGCAACTTTTTGTCCCCCACCCTTTTCATGATAAAAAGATAATTTTCTCACTCGATTGTACAGAAATAAATGGCCTTAATTATATTTTGCAAAGAAAATTAATAATTGAATAAGTAGATATTATGCTAAAGATATGGAATTGAAACATTTGTTTAAACAATATTATTTTATATAAATGTATTTTGTCATGCAAACGGGTCTTCAATCTGTTGTCAATGTAAACAATAGTAAATCTGACCTTTGGTGGACTAGCGAAGCTATGGAAAGTATTATGAATTACAACGAATTAAGTATAAAATTAAGTAGTATTATTACACACTTATAATAAAGTTTAAATTGCAAAGCAGTTGACGTAGAAGCTATTTAGTTGTTTAGTAGCCTTTCTTCGTTTCGCTTTCATACAGTGAAGTTCATGTCAGTATTTCGAATTCGTATAACTTTATTTATGTGGCTGTACTGGGTCACTTTCTCTAAATAATAGATTTCCCCCCAAAAAACGCCAAAGGTGATGTTGGCTTTTGCAATTCCGCTACAAATCTTCGCCGTCTAAATTGGCAGAATGTGCTAGTGCGCTTTCTATGTATGTAAATATATCAACGACCTCTAGTTTGTTGGCCATCGGCTTGTAACGTCTGGTTCTGATTGCATTGTTCTTTTGGGCAGGCTGAGGCAGGATCTCGATTTTCTTTAGGGAAAGGCCGAAGTTGACCCGGGGGTTCACTGCATGGGTCAATGAATGTACGCAGTTTGCTGTCTGTGTCGGCATTTGGGGCGTCCACCAACTTGTGGTAACGAGTAGCATTCAAGGAAAGCATGGGTTACACACACACACACATGCAAACATATGTGTGTAAAGAGAGAAAGAGAGCGAGAGAGAGAAAAAGAAGAAAATTGATAAGTACATAGACGAGCTGTAAAAAAAGAATTATTACTAGCCTTAGTAACGCGATACTTTATTCTTTGAGATGAAATTTCGTTTTATTAGCGAAATCTTGTTGCCCTCATTAAATTATCTGCATCAAAACCAAACCTAGCTCGAGATCTTTAAAACTCGTGCACCTGCATTAAATATATCATTAAACATATCATTAAGCATAATCTTAAATTCTTTATGAACAATTTATTTTGGAACTCATAGAACATCCATCAAAGAACATCTCTTAACTGACGTGATTACTTGAAATGTTCCCTACGACATCTTTGTTAATGGTGAGTAGAGTTTATAATTTTTTTTATTTAACATGACTGCATAACGTTTATCTACTTCTTTGCAAACAAATAGGTTAATATATTATAAAAGTATATATTATATTAATAAAAGTATACGAGTATATTAACATTGTGTGACATAATTTTTTCACTGTATATTAATAGATTACCCTATCACTATTGTATGTCAATGTATTACGATATTATTTCAATATATTACCTTTGTGAGTCAATCAATTCGCATAAAAGTCGAAATATTACCTTGGGTGGTCAATTCATTGGCATAAAAAGTCAGTATATTACCTTAGTGAGTCAATCAATTCACATAAAAAGTCAATATATTACCTTGATGGGTCAATACATTCGCATAAAAAGTGAGTATATTACCTTAGTGAGTCAATCAATTCGCATAAAAAGTCAATATATTACCTTTATGGGTCAATCAATTCGCATAGAAAGACAATATATTTATTACCTTAGTGGGTCCATTTATTCTCATACAAAGTCAATATAATAACATAGTGTGTCAATACACGTATATTAATTATACTCAAGGTTTCATGAGCCTCAAAAGTGCCATGGAGTATGGAATTATAAGGAAGATGTTAAGTATGAGTATAGGGAAAACTTATATTATTATTATCAGTGTGGTTCAATAAACTTGGTAATGGTATGTCGATAGATGCTACCAGTTATAATTTAATATAATTTAAAGCTAGTTGTTCTAGTGCTCTAGAGGTGCGGAATCGAGTTTTTACAATTCTAATGGAAATTTGGCCGGTTGTGTGAGTGCATGCGTGTGTGCGTGTGTGTGTGTGTGTCTGTGTGTCTTGGTCTGTTGTCCTATATTTTTATGATACATAACAATATAATTAGTTTAAATACTGTTGACCCACAAAAATATAATTCAAACAAAATAGAATAGGCAATAGGATTTTAGGCTGAAACTGATACCCTCAGTTTTTATAATGATTTGTTTGTTGTTTGTTGTTGTTATACTTGTTGTTATACTTGTTGTTGTTATTCTTGTTGTTGTTATTATTATCATCAATAGGTGGCACTACTGTGCCTGTCAGTGACGCGAAGTGATGGCAACATGCTCCGAGATATAGACGGTGAGTAGAAGGATTGCCTTGTCTCATTTGTTGGTTTCCATAGCAACTCTTACAAACGGAAAAGATGTCTAGATCTATATAAAAATATAAATCAACCACCCAAACTATGTTTTAGTATTTAAGTATGTGTGTGGATAGCTTAAGTTACGTTAAGGGGAACGTACAAGTCTATTTCTAATAATTTACATTATTAAAACTTTAATAACAAAAATCTTTTTTTTTAATTTATATGTTGCTATACCAAACAATATTATTTCCTCCCCACTCCCGTCTAATTTGGACCGATAGACAGATAGATAGATAGATAGAGATAGATAGATAGACAGAGAGACAGAGGGACAGAGAGACAGAGACAGAGAGACAGAGAGACAGATAGACAGTGAGATAGATAAATAGATAGACAGAGATATAGACAGACAGATAGATAGATCGATAGATAGATAGAGAGTATTTTGTTTGTGAATAACATTATATTGTTGTTTGACCTTATATTTTTGTTATCGTTTTTTTTGTCCACATAATTTATTTATCTCCAAGGCCATTCTCTTCACATTCATTTTTTTTTCTTCTTCTTCTTCGTTCTCAAATGTTATGATTGGGAGGATTCAGACAACAAGTCCGATAGTTGTAATGAACTGCGCCGTGGCGGTCAGTTGCTCTAGTCCACCGAAAAGTTTGTCATTGAAGGTATCCCCAGGGGCCAAAAGGCTGACCGGGTAGAAAGATACAGAGGGCAGGTCTGAAGGACATGCTCCGCATTTTCGGGAGCTGTTTCGCAGGGGAACATTTCGCTTGCTCCGATCCGTAGTCTGCGGAACATATGTTGCTTTAGCCTGTTGTGACCAGTCCTTAGTCTGAAGATGATGTGTTGAAATTGGCGGGAGAGTTTGTAGTAAGCATCAATCTTTGGGTTGTTTTGTTGCAGCTCAGACCATCTTTCGGATTCATTACTTTTGAGTATTGCCTTTATTTCTTCGGGGTGTAAAGATGGGTCTGTCTGGTTTTGTCTGCCTCCGGCTTTAGCTAAGGTGTCGGCAGTGTCATTTCCTTCATTTTGTATATGCCCAGGGATCCATTGGAGAACCAGTTCTTTAGTTATTTTGCTCAGTTTTAAAAGTTCTGTACTGAGTGACTGGTTGATCGGGGCATTTGGGTTTTTTAGAGACTGGAGTACTGTTTTGGCGTCAGTGAAGATGACAATCCGGCTGTTGGGGGATTGAGTGTGGCTTGTTAGTATATTTGCAGCAAGCTCAATTGCTTTTTTTTCTGCTCTAGTGCTATCTGAGAGGCTACCTGTGACAGTGGCTTTTTCTAGGAGTTCTCCATTTGGCCACTCTATGAAAATGCCGGCTCCTCCATTTTTCAAATCTTTTCCAGTTGACCCGTCAGTATAGACTCTGGTCCATGCATTTTGGGGGTATTGTTCTCTAATGATGTTGTTTACTGCTTCTTTTAGTATTTCGGGTGTGTAGTCAGATTTTTTCCCTATGTTGCTTAGTTCGTCTCTGATTTTTAGAGTAGGGCTTGGGTCCCAGGGGGGGGGGGGGAGAAGTGGCTGTGGGGTTGGGTAGGTTCAATTGCAATGTTTTCTATTTTATATTTACTTTTTAGATGTTTGGCTTCTTGTATAAAATTGGATCTTTGAAGTCTTTTTGTTGAGGAGGTTTTGAGTAGCTTGGGTTTTAGAGGGTGATGACCTGATGCTTCTAGCTTGGTGAAGTGAGTTAGGATTTTGGTTTCTCGTCTAGTTTTCATAGAGCTTAGGTTAGTTGCATCCTCCATTGCTCTGATCGGGGTAGTTTTCATTGCTCCTGTTATGATTCGAAGTCCTAGGTTTTGGAGGTTTGATTGGGCTGCCGATCCCCACACTGTGGCTCCATATTCTAGGGTAGGCCTTATATAACTGGTGTATGTTTTTTTCAAGATAGAGTGATTTGCACCCCAGTCTGAGCCAGCAAGTTTTTTCATCAAAGCTAGTCTTTGGATTCCCTTTTTCTGCATGTTTTCTATTTGATTTTTCCAGGTTAGTCTTGGGTCAAATGTAACTCCTAGATATGTGGGCTTGTCATTTTTTTCAAGGATTGTTTTGTCTAAGGTCAGTTTGAGGCTTTGTACTTTAGTAGATAGAGAGAAAATTGAGTATGTAGTCTTTTTTGAGTTTATGGTCATTCCCCATTCTTTGGACCATAGGTTGAGGTTGTTTAGTGCATCTTGTAGCCTAAATTTTGAGGTGCCTATATATTCTTCTGTGCTTATTAAAGCAAGATCGTCGGCGTACATGCTGCTTTTTACTTTTCTATGAATATGTTGAATTAGGTCATTTATGAAAATGAGAAATAGTGTGGGTGACAGTACGCCTCCCTGGGGAACTCCATTTTGTATTGTTGCTATGTTGCTCCTTTTTCCTTGCAAGTTGACTATAGCTTTTCGATTTGTTAGGTATTCTGTAATCCAGTTTAACATTTTGTGGGATATATGGTTGTTTAATAGCTTTAGGATTAGACCTTCTTTCCAGACCTTATCGAATGCTTTTTCTAGGTCGACCCAGACAATGGTCGTTGGTTTCTTTTCCTGGAATCCATCTTCTATTTCTTGGGCTATATAAGCTATTTGGTCTTCTGTTGATCGACATTTTCTGAAACCTGCCTGTTCATCTGCTAGTATATTTTCAGATTCAAGAATCCATGTGAGCCTATTGTTGACCATTCTTTCCATTAGTTTGCAGACGCAACTGGTTAAACTTATTTGGGCGGTAGCTGTCAACTTGGTTTCTTGGTTTACCATGCTTTAGTATAGGGATCATGATAGCTTTTTACCAGACAGTTGGAATTTTTCTTTGCCAGAGGTCCTAAATGAATAAGCATATCATTTGAGATCTTGTCTGATCCTGGAGCTTGTTTGGGTTTGAGGAGTTTCAGTGAGTCATCAAACTCTTTCATGCTGAGATTTGCTGTCATTCCATGAGAGTGTGGTGTGGACATTTTTTGAGCTTTCTCTATGTGGTCATTGACTTCTCTGGATCTTTTTTCGGAGATACTAATATTTCCTACGCTGCTAAAGTGTTTTATAAATTTTTGTGCAGCTTCTCGGCCTGTGAGCTTTTCTTGGTCTGCGTCTAGGACTATTGGTGAAGATTGATTCTCCTCTTGGTTCAGACTTTTGGCAATTTTCCACAGCTTATGTCCATCTCTGTCTGCATTTAGTTTTTCTGTTTTTTCATGCCAGCTCTTCCTAATTGACGAGAGATATTCCTTTCTGAAGATTGCGTTTGCAGCTTTTAGTTGTATATTATTTTCTATCGTTGGGGATTTTTCTGCTAGGTTTCATTTTATTTACAACAATTTATCCACATTAACTTTCTATATATTTAAATGTGTCCACACTCACTTTGTCCACATTCACTTTGTCCACATTCACTTTTTCCACACTCACTTTGTCCACATTCACTTTGTCCACATTCACTTTGTCCACACTCACTTTGTCCACACTCACTTTGTCCACATTCACTTTGTCCACATTCACTTTGTCCACACTCACTTTGTCCACATTGACTTAGTCCACACTCACTTTGTTCACATTCACTTTTTACACACTCACTTTGTCCACATTCACTTTGTTCACATTCACTTTGTCCACATTCACTTTGTCCACATTCACTTTGTCCACACTCACTTTGTCCACACTCCATTTGTCCACATTCACTTTGTCCACACTCACTTTGTCCACACTCACTTTGTTCACATTCACTTTTTCCACACACACACTATCCACATTCACTTTGTCCACACTCACTTTGTCCACACTCACTTTGTCCCCATTCACTTTTTACACACTCACATTGTCGACACTCACTTTGTCCACATTGACTTAGTCCACATTGACTTAGTCCACACTCACTTTGTTCACATTCACTTTTTACACACTCACTTTGTCCACATTCACTTTGTCCACATTCACTTTGTCCACATTCACTTTGTCCACATTCACTTTGTCCACACTCACTTTGTCCACACTCCATTTGTCCACATTCACTTTGTCCACACTCACTTTGTCCACACTCACTTTGTTCACATTCACTTTTTCCACACTCACTTTGTCCCCATTCACTTTGTCCACACTCACTTTGTCCACACTCACTTTGTCCCCATTCACTTTTTACACACTCACATTGTCGACACTCACTTTGTCCACATTGACTTAGTCCACACTCACTTTGTCCACACTCACTTTGTTCACATTCACTTTTTACACACTCACTTTGTCCACATTCACGTTGTTCACATTCACTTTGTCCACTTTCACTTGGTCCACATTCACTTTGTCAACATTCACTTTGTCCACACTCACTTTGTCCACACTCCATTTGTCCACATTCACTTTGTCCACACTCAATTTTCCACACTCACTTTGTCCACATTCACTTTGTCCACACTCACTTTGTCCACACTCACTTTGTCCCCATTCACTTTTAACACACTCAATTTGTCCAACACTCACTTTGTCCACATTAACTTTGTCCACACTCACTTTGTCCCCATTCACTTTGTCCACACTCACTTTGTCTACACTCACTTTGTCCACATTCACTTTGTCCGCATTCACTTTGTTCACATTCTCTTTGTTCACATTCACTTTTTACACACTCACTTTGACCACACTCACTTTGTACACATTCACTTTGTCCACACTCACTTTGTCCACACTCACTTTGTCCCCATTCACTTTTTACACACTCACTTTGTCCACACTCATTTTGTATACATTCACTTTGTCCACACTCACTTTGTCCACACTCACGTTGTCCACATTCACTTTGTCCACACTCACTTTGTCCACATTCACTTTGTCCACACTCACTTTGTTCACATTCACTTTTTACACACTCACTAGTTTCACACTCACTTTGTCCACATTCACTTTATCCACACTCACTTTGTCCCCATTCACTTTGTCCACACTCACTTTGTCCACACTCACTTTGTTCACATTCACTTTTTACACATTCACTTTGTCCACATTCACTTTGTCCACATTCACTTTGTCCACATTCACTTTGTCCACACTCACTTTGTCCACATTCACTTTGTCCACATTCACTTTGTCCACACTCACTTTGTCTACACTCACTTTGTCCACACCCACTTTGTCCACATTCACTTTGCCCACATTCACTTTGTCCACATTCACTTTGTCCACATTCACTTTGTCCACATTCACTTTGTTCACATTCACTTTGTTCACATTCACTTTGTTCACATTCACTTTGTCCACATTCACTTTGTTCACATGCACTTTTTCCACACTCACTTTGTTCACATTCACTTTGTCCACTTTCACTTTGTACACATTCACTTTGTTCACATTCACTTTGTCCACATTCACTTTGTCCACACTTACTTTGTCCACATTCACTTTGTCTACACTTGCTTTGTCCACATTCACTTTGTCTACACTCACTTTGTCCACACTCACTTTGTCTACACTCACTTTGTCCACACTCACTTTGTCCACATTCACTTTGTCCATACCCACTCTGTTCACATTCACTTTGTCTACATTCACTTTGTCCACATTCACTTTGTCTACATTTACTTTGTCCACATTCACTTTGTCCACACTCACTTTGTCCACATTCACTTTGTCCACACTCATTTTGTCCACACTCAGTTTGTCCACATTCACTTTATCCACATTCACTTTGTCCACACTCACTTTGTTCACATTCACTTTGTCCACACTCACTTTGTCTACATTTACTTTGTCCACATTCACTTTGTTCACATTCACTTTGTTCACATTCACTTTGTCCACATTCACTTTGTCCACATTCACTTTGTCCACATTCACTTTGTTCACATTCACTTTGTCCACATTCACTTTGTCCACATTCACTTTGTTCACATTCACTTTGTCCACTTTCACTTTGTACACATTCACTTTGTTCACATTCACTTTGTCCACACTTACTTTGTCCACATTTACTTTGTCCACACTTGCTTTGTCCACATTCACATTGTCCACTTTCACTTTGTCTACACTCACTTTGTCCACACTCACTTTGTGTACACTCACTTTGTCCACACCCAATCTGTCCACATTCATTTTGTCTACATTCACTTTGTCCACATTCACTTTGTCTACATTTACTTTGTCCACATTCACTTTGTCCACACTCACTTTGTCCACATTCACTTTGTCCACACTCATTTTGTCCACACTCACTTTGTCCACATTCACTTTATCCACATTCACTTTGTCCACACTCACTTTGTTCACATTCACTTTGTCCACACTCACTTTGTCTACATTTACTTTGTCCACATTCACTTTGTTCACATTCACTTTGTCCACATTCACTTTTTCCACATTCACTTTGTCCACATTCACTTTGTCCACATTCACTTTGTCCACATTCACTTTGTCCACATTCACTTTTTCCACACTCACTTTGTCCACATTCACTTTGTCTACATTCACTTTGTCCACATTCACTTTTTCCACATTCACTTTGTCCACACTCACTTTGTCCACACTCACTTTATCCACATTCACTTTGTCCACATTCACTTTGTCCACACTCACTTTGTCCACATTCACTTTGTCCACATTCACTTTGTCCACATTCACTTTGTCTAAACTCTTCATCTATTTGAATTACTTTTTGTTGTAAAATAAAAGTATTTCTTACTTAACATAGATAAATAATTCCTAAGCCGAATGATTTAAAAATTTACTTTCAATGTAATCTATACAGTATTGAATAGACGTTTCATTCTATAATGCTAGCTTTCATTCCCGGCCATGTATTTCAGATGAATGTGGTGACAAGAACGCAAACTGTGACGCCTGGGCCAGGAGCGGTGAATGCGATAAGAATCCCGCATATATGCTCAGAAACTGTCAAGTGTCTTGTGGAACATGTAAAGATGGTCAGTTTCATTATATCTACACATTAACTCTCTATATACTCTCTGTCACGAAGTGAGAACTAATTAGTAGGAAATTTATTAGTACACATACTAATAAAAAGCCACGCGAAGAAACGCAATTATTAACCCTCTAAATACCTGATTGTGGAGGCGACCTCATCGTTGATCCCCCCTTCCCCACTCCTGGCCTCGTGGGGCAATCACCATGTCCACACAATAAGAAAGAAATAGGCATTGACAACTGATATAGAAAAAAAAATTAGTTAAAAGTATTTTGATGTTTGTGAATAACATTATGTTATTGTTTGAGCTTATCTTTTTGTTTGTGAATAACATTATGTTATTGTTTGAGCATATCTTTTTGTTTGTGAATAACATTATGTTATTGTTTGAGCTTATCTTTTTGTTTGTGAATAACATTATGTTATTGTTTGAGCATATCTTTTTGTTTGTGAATAACATTATGTTATTGTTTGAGCTTTTATTTTTGTTATAATTTTTTTTGTCCATTTAATCCATGTAATCTAATTAATTTTTTTTCCAAGGCCATTCTCTCCACATTCATTTTATTTACAGTACTTTATCTACATTAACTTTCTATATACTTAAGTGTGTCCACACTCACTTTGTCCGTATTCACTTGGTTCACATTCACTTTATTCACATTAACTTTGTCCACATTCACTTTGTCCACACTCACTTGGTTCACATTAACTTTGTCCACATTAATTTGGTCCGCATTTAAGTTGGTCACATTCACTTTGTCCGCATTAACTTTGTCCACTTTCACTTGGTTCACATTCACATTGTCCACATTAACTTGGTTCGCATAAACGTTGTTCACATTCACTTTGTCCGCATTAACTTTGTCCACTTTCCCTTGGTTCATATTTGCTTTGTTCACATTCACTTTGTCCACATTCACTTTGTCCACATTCACTTTGTCACATTCACTTGATTCACATTAACTTTGTTCACATTAACTTTGTCCACATTAACTTTGTCCATATTCACTTTGTTCACATTAACTTTGTTCACATTCACTTTGTCCACATTCGCATGATTCACATTAACTTTGTCCATATTCACTTTGTCCACATTTACTTTGTTCACATTCACTTTGTCCACACTCACTTTGTCCACACTCACTTTGTCCACACTCACTTTGTCCACATTCACTTTGTCCACATTCGCTTGATTCACATTAACTTTGTCCACATTCACTTTGTCCACATTCACTTTGTCCACATTCGCTTGATTCACATTAACTTTGTCCATATTCACTTTGACCACATTCACTTTGTTCACATTCACTTTGTTCACATTCACTTTGTCCACACTCACTTTGTCTACACTCACTTTGTCCACACTCACTTTGTCCACATTCACTTTGTCCACATTCGCTTGATTCACATTAACTTTGTCCATATTCACTTTGTCCCCATTCACTTTGTTCACATTCACTTTGTCCAAAATCACTTTGTCCACACTCACTTTGTCTACACTCACTTTGTCCACATTCACTTTGTTCACATTCGCTTGATTCACATTAACTTTGTCCACATTCACTTAGTCCACATTCACTTTGTCCACATTCGCTTGATTAGCATTAACTTTGTTCACATTAACTTTGTCCACATTCACTTTGTCTATATTCACTTTGTCCACATTAACTTGGTTCGCATAAACGTTGTTCACATTCACTTTGTCCGCATTAACTTTGTCCACTTTCACTTGGTTCATATTTACTTTGTTCACATTAACTTTGTCCACATTCACTTTGTCCACATTTACTTTGTCCACATTCACTTGATTCACATTCACTTTGTTCACATTCACTTTGTTCACATTCACTTGGTTCACATTCATTTTGTCCACATTAACTTTGTCCACTTTCACTTGGTTCACATTCATTTTGTTCACATTAACTTTGTCCGCATTAACTTTGTCCACTTTCACTTGGTTCACATTCATTTTGTCCGGATTAACTTGGTCCGCATTAACGTTGTTCACATTCACTTTGTCCGAATTAACTTTGTCCACTTTTACTTGGTTCACATTCACTTTGTCCACATTGACTTGGTTAAGTTGGTTCACATTCGCTTGATTCACATTAACTTTGTCCATATTCACTTTATCCACATTCACTTTGTTCACATTCATTTTGTTCACATTCACTTTGTCCACACTCACTTTGTCCACACTCACTTTGTCCACACTCACTTTGTCCACATTCACTTTGTCCACATTCGCTTGATTCACATTAACTTTGTCCACATTCACTTTGTCCACATTCACTTTGTCCACATTCGCTTGATTAACATTAACTTTGTTCACATTAACTTTGTCCACATTCACTTTGTCCACACTCACTTTGTCTATATTCACTTTGTCCACATTAACTTGGTTCGCATAAACGTTGTTCACATTCACTTTGTCCGCATTAACTTTGTCCAGTTTCACTTGGTTCATATTTACTTTGTTCACATTAACTTTGTCCACATTCACTTTGTCCACGTTCACTTGATTCACATTCACTTTGTTCACATTCACTTTGTCCACATTCACTTTGTTCACATTCAGTTTGTTCACATTAACTTTGTCCGCATTAACTTTGTCCACTTTCACTTGGTTCACATTCACTTTGTCCACATTAACTTGGTCCGCATTAACATTGTACACATTCACTTTGTCCGCATTAACTTTGTCCACTTTCACTTGGTTCACATTCATTTTGTCCACATTAACTTTGTCCACTTTCACTTGGTTCACATTCATTTTGTTCACATTCACTTTGTCCGCATTAACTTTGTCCACTTTCACTTGGTTCACATTCATTTTGTCCGGATTAACTTGGTCCGCATTAACGTTGTTCACATTCACTTTGTCCGCATTAACTTTGTCCACTTTCACTTGGTTCACATTCACTTTGTCCACATTGACTTGGTTCACATTCACTATTATTACATTCACTTTTTTCTTAACTTTGTCCACTTTCACTTGGTTCGCATTCACTTTGTCCACATTAACTTGGTCCGCATTAACGTTGTACACATTCACTTTGTCCGCATTAACTTTGTCCACTTTCACTTGGTTCACATTCATTTTGTCCACATTAACTTTGTCCACTTTCACTTGGTTCACATTCATTTTGTTCACATTCACTTTGTCCGCATTAACTTTGTCCACTTTCACTTGGTTTACATTCATTTTGTCCGGATTAACTTGGTCCGTATTAACGTTGTTCACATTCACTTTGTCCGCATTAACTTTGTCCACTTTCACTTGGTTCACATTCACTTTGTCCACATTGACTTTGTTCACATTCACTATTATTACATTCACTTTTTTCTTAACTTTGTCCACTTTCACTTGGTTCACATTCACTTTGTCTGCATTTACTTTGTCTAAACTCTGCATCTATTTTAATTACTTTTGTTGTAAAATATACGTATCTCTTACATAGATATACATTATTCGTAAACCAAAGCATTTAACATTTACTTTCATACTTTCTATGTAATCTATACAGTTGAATTGACGTATTAAATAGACGTTTCATTCTTTAATGCTAGCTTTCATTGCCGACCCTGTATTTCAGATGAATGTGGTGACAAACACCAGAACTGCAGGGCCTGGGCCAGGAACGGTGAATGCAATGCGAATCCTGGATGGATGCTCAGAGTCTGTCGAAAGTCTTGTAAAATATGTGACGACTAGTGGTTATGCCCGTCAAAATGACGGAGAAACGAAATACTACAATGTGTTTTGTTAAGAGAGAAGAAAAAAAAACTAAAATAAAAACTTCAGTGAGAAAGTTTATTTCGGTATTTAGTTTTGGTCCTTTTTCTTGCTTCTGGTCGCCCTGACCCTGGCACATGCATAAGAATTGTTGATGTCAAGCTTCTGGTATTAAAATGAAGCGAACAGTTGTGTTAATTATTTGTTATCAGTAGCCCTAATATTAAATTAACAATAATACTATAAAAAAGGAAGAAAAACACAAATACTAAACAATAAAAAAGTAAATTATAAAAAAAGTAGATAATAATATTTCAATACAATAAAAACTGTAGTGAGAACGGATATTTCGGTTTTTAGTTTTTGTTCTTTTTTATTGTGTCCAGTCACCCTGACCCTGGCACATGCATAAAAATGGGTGCTGGCAAGCTTCTGGTATTAAAAAGTAATCATTTAAAGATTTTACTTTATAATTCGTATTTAATTAAATTAATATATTGTATAAAATCGCTCAAAAAAGGATGTTCTCAATAGCGACGTAAATTCAATAATTAATTAAAACATTTGGTTACTATTACTTAAAATAAATGGGATAAAGCAAACATCTACCATTAATAAAAAAAAAAAAAAGGAATTGATAGACATTACGCCATACGCTGTTTATTTTTAAAAGTACAACATTAAAACTCTCCAAGCCAAATTGCTGGTGCGTACCTTTTATTTATGAGATTATGCCGCGTTAATAAACAACTGAATGCAAGGGGAATTATTGGGAAAACCCGACATAGTAAATTAACGTTCAAATGGAGATCATTCTAAAATGGCGCTCAGTTTAGAACATTAACATACGGTGATTATCAATAGGTCAAAGTTTATTTTTTTAAATAAATTAACGAATGAAGCAATATTGTTTATAAAATAAAATTGTCTTTTGGAGGGCGTATCCAATTTATACATTTATTTTTTGCGCTGATTGGTTAAACGGCCTAGGAGCCTATAGGGAACAAACTTATTATTATAAATAGTGGTTATTCCCGTTAAAATCATGACAGTGAAACGAATGTGTTTTGTTAAAAGAGAAAGAAAAAAAAACAATTATAACAAAAACTGTAGTGTTTCTTTCGGTATTTAGATTTTCTTATTGTTTATTGATTACGGTCGCCTGGATTGGATTATACATATGAATTGTTGCTGTCAAGCTTCTGACTTGTTATTAATAATATTAAACTAACAATATTACTATCAAAAGAAAAAACTCACGATAATTATATATATTGATATCTCCACATTAACTCTCCACTACACTGTCATCATAAACACTTCTCATACTCTCTCCACATTAACTCTCCACATTATCTATCCACATTATCTCCACATCATCTCTCCACACTATCTCTCCACATCATCTCTCCTCCACATTATCTCTCCACATCATCTCTCCACATTATCTCTCCACATTATCTCTCTACATCATCTCTCCACACTATCTCTCCACATTTACTCTCCACATCATCTCTCCACATCATCTCTCCACATCATCTCTCCACATCATCTTTCCACATCATCTCTCCACATCATCTCTCCACATAATCTCTCTACATCATCTCTCATCATAATCTCTCCACATAATCTCTCAACATAATCTCTCAACATCATCTCTCCACATAATCTCTCAACATCATCTCTCCACATTATCTCTCCACATAATCTCTCAACATCATCTCTCCACATAATCTCTCCACATAATCTCTCAACATCATCTCTCCACATCATCTCTCCACATAATCTCTCTACATCATCTCTCAACATCATCTCTCCACATTATCTCTCCACATAATCTCTCAACATCATCTCTCCACATTATCTCTCCACATAATCTCTCAACATCATCTCTCCACATAATCTCTCCACATAATCTCTCAACATCATCTCTCCACATTATCTCTCCACATCATCTCTCCACATTATCTCTCCACATAATCTCTCAACATCATCTGTCCACATTATCTCTCCACATAATCTCTCAACATCATCTCTCCACATAATCTCTCCACATAATCTCTCAACATCATCTCTCAACATCATCTCTCAACATCATCTCTCCACATAATCTCTCCACATTATCTCTCCACATAATCTCTCAACATTATCTCTCCACATAATCTCTCAACATTATCTCTCCACATAATCTCTCCACATAATCTCTCTACATCATCTCTGAACATCATTTCTCCACATAACCTCTCAACATCATGTCTCCACATAATCTCTCCACATAATCTCTCAAAATCATCTCTCAACATAATCTCTCCACATAATCTCTCAACATCATCTCTCAACATCTTCTCTCCACATAATCTCTCAACATCATCTCTCCACATTATCTCTCCACATAATCTCTCAACATCATCTCTCCACATAATCTCTCCACATAATCTCTCAACATCATCTCTCAACATCATCTCTCCACATCATCTCTCCACATAGTCTCTCTACATCATCTCTCAACATCATCTCTCAACATCATCTCTCCACATAATCTCTCTACATAATCTCTCTACATCATCTCTCAGCATCATCCCTCCACATCATCTCTCCACATAATCTCTCAACATCATCTCTCCACATCATCTCTCCACATAATCTCTCAACATCATCTCTCAACATCATCTCTCAACATCATCTCTCAACATCATCTCTCCACATCATCTCTCCACATAATCTCTTTACATCATCTCTCATCATAATCTCTCCACATAATCTCTCAACATAATCTCTCAACATCATCTCTCCACATAATCTCTCAACATCATCTCTCCACATTATCTCTCCACATAGTCTCTCAACATCATCTCTCCACATAATCTCTCCACATAATCTCTCAACATCATCTCTCAACATCATCTCTCCACATCATCTCTCCACATAATCTCTCTACATCATCTCTCAACATCATCTCTCCACATAATCTCTCCACATAATCTCTCAACATCATCTCTCCACATTATCTCTCCACATAATCTCTCAACATCATCTCTCCACATAATCTCTCCACATAATCTCTCAACATCATCTCTCAACATCATCTCTCCACATCATCTCCCCACATAATCTCTCCACATTATCTCTCAACATCATCTCTCAACATCATCTCTCCACATAATCTCTCAACATCATCTCTACACATCATCTCTCCACCTCATCTCTCTAAATCATCTCTCCACATCATCTCTCCACATAATCTCTCAACATCATCTCTAAACATCATCTCTCCACATAATCTCTCAACATCATCTCTCAACATCATCTCTCAACATCATCTCTCCACATTATCTTTCCACATCATCTCTCCACATTATCTCTCCACATCATCTCTCCACATCATCTCTACACATTATCTCTCCACATCATCTCTCTACATAATCTCTCAACATCATCTCTCCACATAATCTCTCAACATTATCTCTCCACATTATTTCTCCACATTATCTCTCCACATTCTTTCATCACATCATCTCTCCATACCACCTCTCCACATCATCTCTCCACACCATTTCTCCACATCATCTCTCCACACCATTTCTCCACATCACCTCTCCACATCATCTCTCCACCTCATCTCTACACATCATCTCTCCATCTCATCTCTCTACATCATCTCTCCACATCCTCTCCACATAATCTCTCAACATCATCTCTCAACATCATCTCTCCACATAATCTCTCAACATCATCTCTCCACATAATCTCTCCACATAATCTCTCAACATCATCTCTCAACATCATCTCTCAACATCATCTCTCCACATTATCTTTCCACATCATCTCTCCACATTATCTCTCCACATCATCTCTCCACATCATCTCTACACATTATCTCTCCACATCATCTCTCTACATAATCTCTCAACATCATCTCTCCACATAATCACTCAACATTATCTCTCCACATTATTTCTCCACATTATCTTACCACATTCTTTCATCACATCATCTCTCCATACCACCTCTCCACATCATCTCTCCACACCATTTTTCCACATTATCTATGCACATCATCTCTCCACATCACCTCTCCACATCATCTCTCCACCTCATCTCTACACATCATCTCTCCACCTCATCTCTCTACATCATCTCTCCACATCATCTCTCCACATAATCTCTCAACATCATCTCTCAACATCATCTCTCCACATAATCTCTCCACATAATCTCTCAACATCATCTCTCAACATCATCTCTCAACATCATCTCTCCACATTATCTTTCCACATCATCTCTCCACATTATCTCTCCACATCATCTCTCCACATCATCTCTACACATTATCTCTCCACATCATCTCTCTACATAATCTCTCCACATCATCTCTCCACATAATCTCTCAACATCATCTCTCAACATCATCTCTCCACATAATCTCTCCACATAATCTCTCAACATCATCTCTCAACATCATCTCTCAACATCATCTCTCCACATTATCTTTACACATCATCTCTCCACATTATCTCTCCACATCATCTCTCCACATCATCTCTACACATTATCTCTCCACATCATCTCTCTACATAATCTCTCAACATCATCTCTCCACATAATCTCTCAACATTATCTCTCCACATTATTTCTCCACATTATCTCTCCACATTCTTTCATCACATCATCTCTCCATACCACCTCTCCACATCATCTCTCCACACCATTTCTCCACATTATCTATGCACATCATCTCTCCACATCACCTCTCCACATCATCTCTCCACCTCATCTCTACACATCATCTCTCCACCTCATCTCTCTACATCATCTCTCCACAACATCTCTCCACATATCTCTCAACATCATCTCTCAACATCATCTCTCCACATAATCTCTCAACATCATCTCTCCACATAATCTCTCCACATAATCTCTCAACATCATCTCTCAACATCATCTCTCAACATCATCTCTCCACATTATCTTTCCACATCATCTCTCCACATTATCTCTCCACATCATCTCTCCACATCATCTCTACACATTATCTCTCCACATCATCTCTCTACATAATCTCTCAACATCATCTCTCCACATAATCTCTCAACATTATCTCTCAACATCATCTCTCCACATAATCTCTCCACATAATCTCTCAACATCATCTCTCAACATCATCTCTCAACATCATCTCTCCACATTATCTTTCCACATCATCTCTCCACATTATCTCTCCACATCATCTCTCCACATCATCTCTACACATTATCTCTCCACATCATCTCTCTACATAATCTCTCAACATCATCTCTCCACATAATCACTCAACATTATCTCTCCACATTATTTCTCCACATTATCTTACCACATTCTTTCATCACATCATCTCTCCATACCACCTCTCCACATCATCTCTCCACACCATTTTTCCACATTATCTATGCACATCATCTCTCCACATCACCTCTCCACATCATCTCTCCACCTCATCTCTACACATCATCTCTCCACCTCATCTCTCTACATCATCTCTCCACATCATCTCTCCACATAATCTCTCAACATCATCTCTCAACATCATCTCTACACATAATCTCTCCACATAATCTCTCAACATCATCTCTCAACATCATCTCTCAACATCATCTCTCCACATTATCTTTCCACATCATCTCTCCACATTATCTCTCCACATCATCTCTCCACATCATCTCTACACATTATCTCTCCACATCATCTCTCTACATAATCTCTCCACATCATCTCTCCACATAATCTCTCAACATCATCTCTCAACATCATCTCTCCACATAATCTCTCCACATAATCTCTCAACATCATCTCTCAACATCATCTCTCAACATCATCTCTCCACATTATCTTTCCACATCATCTCTCCACATTATCTCTCCACATCATCTCTCCACATCATCTCTACACATTATCTCTCCACATCATCTCTCTACATAATCTCTCAACATCATCTCTCCACATAATCTCTCAACATTATCTCTCCACATTATTTCTCCACATTATCTCTCCACATTCTTTCATCACATCATCTCTCCATACCACCTCTCCACATCATCTCTCCACACCATTTCTCCACATTATCTATGCACATCATCTCTCCACATCACCTCTCCACATCATCTCTCCACCTCATCTCTACACATCATCTCTCCACCTCATCTCTCTACATCATCTCTCCACAACATCTCTCCACATATCTCTCAACATCATCTCTCAACATCATCTCTCCACATAATCTCTCAACATCATCTCTCCACATAATCTCTCCACATAATCTCTCAACATCATCTCTCAACATCATCTCTCAACATCATCTCTCCACATTATCTTTCCACATCATCTCTCCACATTATCTCTCCACATCATCTCTCCACATCATCTCTACACATTATCTCTCCACATCATCTCTCTACATAATCTCTCAACATCATCTCTCCACATAATCTCTCAACATTATCTCTCCACATTATTTCTCCACATTATCTCTCCACATTCTTTCATCACATCATCTCTCCATACCACCTCTCTACATCATCTCTCCACACCATTTCTCCACATCATCTCTCCACACCATTTCTCCACATCATCTCTCCATACCACCTCTCTACATCATCTCTCCACACCATTTCTCCACATCATCTCTCAAACATTATATCTCCACATTCTATAGTTCACCATGAACTTACTCTTAGAAGCACCAACATTGTAGAAATACAAATGTACTTATTCATGGATTATATATGCATTTACTTTTTTTTACAGAATAAATACGCAATGTAAGCCCACTGATAGTAAAATAGATAATTTTAAAAAGAAATAGGCATTGAAAACTGCTTTAGACAAAAATGTTTTTAAAAGTATTATACTGTTTGTGAATAACATTATGTTATTGTTTGAGCTTATCTTTTTGTTATCGTTTTTCTTTTGTCCACATAATTTATTTTTCTCCAAGGCCAATCTCTCCACATTCATTTTATTTACAACAATTTATCCACATTAACTTTTTATATACCTAAGTGTGTCCACACTCACTTTGTCCACATTCACTGTGTCCGCATTCACTTTGTCTGCATTCATTTTGTCCGCATTAACTTTGTCCACATTCACTTTGTACACATTCACTTTGTTCACATTCACTATTCACTTTGTCCACATTAACTTTGTTCGCATTCACTTTGTCTAAACTCTGCATGTATTTCAATTATATTTGTTGTAAAATATAAGTATTTTATAAACAGAAATATATCCTGCAATCTACAAAAGTTAAAAATATAACAAAATGCCTACATTCGATCATTACACAATTATTCTTGGACTATTGAGTGTTTTATACTGTGTAGTCTTTTTCACTTGTTCGGATTAATAGATAGATAGATAGATAGATAGATAGATAGATAGATGGATGGATGGATGGTTGGATGGATGGATAGATAGATGGATGGATGGATGGATAGATATATAGATAGATAGATAGATAGATAGATAGATAGATAGATGGATGGATGGATAGATAGATAGATAGATAGATAGATAGATAGATAGATAGATAGATAGATAGATAGATAGATAGATAGATGGATGGATGGTTGGATGGATGGATAGATGGATGGATGGATGGATGGATGGATAGATAGATGGATGGATGGATGGATGGATGGATGGATGGATGGATGGATGGATAGATAGATAGATAGATAGATAGATAGATAGATAGATAGATAAATAGATAGATAGATAGATAGATAGATAGATAGATAGATGGATAGATAGATAGATAGATAGATAGATAGATAGATAGATAGATAGATAGATAGATAGATAGATAGATAGATAGATAGATAGATGGACAAGCTATCAATTATTTCAGATTTGATCTCAAGTTACGAAGTGAAGGTCACCCTCCAGTGGACACGAGGTCATAAGCAAGCTCTTAGAGTGGACAGAAACGGTCAACCGTTTGTGCCGACCTTTTTTTACGGTGATGTATCAGTGGTGCGTGAACATTATAGTTAGTTCTTCGAGCCCCAAAATAGTAAGCTCGCTCGCATTCTCAAAAAAAGAAGTGGGATTCAAGTCTGGTTTAATCATCGAAAAGTAATAATAGCCTCTGACTTAAAGCTCGCCGGCTTTCTGTTTCTCTGTCATATACTTGTAGTGATCGCTACTAATGATACCCACACAATTGAAAAGAAAGAAGAAAAGAAGAGAAATAACTTTTTCTTACGAAATTAAGTTTGTTAAGGATATAACCTTCAGGCCTGGTGATTTAACAGCTGAGAGGTAAAAAATTAGAAAAGAATAGAGCCTTCCTAAAACGTATCATAGAGACAGTGTTTTGTAATTGGAACAACATAGACAGAGTAAATTAAAATGTTGAATTTTTTTGTATCTCTAAAAATTCTCTATACTGGCGATTTATCTCGTCTTTCAATATTAAAAGAAGAAGAATGCAGACCTAGAGAAGCATTTGCGTTGATTTTATAAATACTTTTCGATACTAGATGCTCATCCCGAAAATGAGCAGTAGATGCAATAAATTTTGCAGAAATTTCCATCACTGATAGTTGCTAATAGTTCCTAGAAAAAGAATCGTGGATGGTTAAATAAAGACTACTCTATTATGTCTATAGGCCTACAGTGTGTGTGTGTGTATCCCTGGGCACAGGATATTCTTGTAAGACTTGATACGTATACATTCTTAGTTATTCTATTAATCTGGAAAAAAAAATCCAAAAGTGGGGCCTTTTTCCTAAATTTTGCTCCCCCTAGCTTCAAAACCTGGCTACGCCTCTGGAGTATCTATATACTAGTTAATATTACAAAAATGTGCAGTCTTTTTTAAATCTTTTGTTTGGCAATTCAGGTTTATTTTTTCGAAGGTGTAAAAAAACTTCTGGTTTCGGCTTCAGTTTCGGCCGCAAGTCAATTTATAGCTTTCGGTATGGTTTCGTTTTCGGCCGAAAGGCATTTTAAGTATCCTGTACAAGAAATTGAGTTTGAATTTTAATGAAATTCTACTTTGGCACACTTTTATCAAAAGGGTTGTCTACTTGGTGAAGGTTTAGGAATCGTTCCCGGGTCTGGAGAATTACTCTGTGTCTACCCAGTTCTGATGAGTACCTGACTTTAGTTGGCGTACCGAAGGTCCTGGGTTCGAATCCTGGTGAAGGCTAGGAATTTGTTCCCGGGTCTGGAGGTTGTCCCTGAATCTACCCAGCTCTGATCGGTACCTACCTGACCTTAGTTGGGGTAAAGTAAAGACGGTTGTGCAATGTGCCACACAATCACCTTGTGTGCTGTGGCCACAGAAACTGGTGAACGTGGCTTCATCGGCCCCATGGATCGACTTGGTCCGACGGTATACATTACGATTATCCGAACTAGACTTTGAACGTTTCAGCTTCTACTTTCATGACCCGGCTACTTTTTGGCTTCTGTTGGCAGGTACCGGGCAGTAATAGCTCAAACCCTTACAGGATACATAGTTGGTCTATTGACTATGTGTTGAAATTTCATTCCGAGTGGCCCAAGTTCAACCCTGGAGATGTTGGATATTTTGTCCCAACGGGTTTAAGTGAGTCGCAGTAGACTGAAAAAACGCGTGTTCCGCAAACTACAAATCGGAACAAGTGAAATGCGCCCACCCCTTCCTCGTGGAACAGCTCCCGAAAATGCGGAACATGTCCATCACACCTGCCCCCCCCCCCCCCCCTGTACCGCTCTACCCGGTCAGTCCACATGGCCCCAGGAAGCTACCCTTCAATGACAAAGTGTATGGTGTACTAAAGCAACTGACAGCTACGGCGCAGTTCATCACAAGTATTGGGCTTGTTGTCCGAATCATCCAAATCATAATACTTGAGAAAGAAGACGAAGTGAGTCTAAGAGTCCTAGTCCAGCCTCCTTTTTTATCTCGCTATTAAGGTCAGGTACCTAACAAAGCTGGGTAGAGTTAGAGACAACACATCCAGTTGGAGAAAAAAACTGTTGACAGCCGGAATGTCTTTTATTGTCGTGTTATTGCTGGATGCTTATTTTATAGTTGTTGTATCGATGTTGTTGTTGTGATTTTAGTTGTTGTATTGTTGCATGTTTGCTGTATTGTGGTTACATTGTTGTTGTATTAGTGTTGTATTGTTTTTTTCTTGCTGCTGTATTAATGTTGTACTGTTGATATATTATTGTTGTATTGCTTTTATATTGTGATTGTATTGCTGAAGTATTTTTGTTGTATTGCTGTTGTATTTTGTAGTATTGTAACAAAAAATGTTTGTATTGTTGATCTGCCAATGTTGTATTTTTGATTTATCACTGTTGTATTGTTGATTAATCAATGTTGTAGTGTTAATTTATCAATGTTTTATTGTGGATTTATCAATGTTGTAGTGTTGATTTGTCAATGTTGTAATGTTGATCTGTTAATATTGAATTGTTGAACTGTCAATGGTGTATTGTTGATCTGTCATTGTTGTGTTGTTGATCTGTCAATGGTGTATTGTTGATCTGTCAATGTTATATTGTTGATCTGTCAATGTTGTATTGTTAATATGTCAATGTTGTATTGTTGATCTGTCAATGTTGTATTGTTGATATGTCAATGTTGTATTGGTGATGCAACCCCACGAACCGGTACGGAAGTCGGTAAAACTGATTTTTCAGTAAATGCAAAAAATGTGAAGAAAAGGGTTCTAGGTCGTTTTTTAGATTATTATTGATTTGTAATGTTGAATACCTTAACTTATAGCTGTGAAATTTTCAAGCTAAAATGATTTTTAGAAATTACTAAAAAATGTGTTTTTATGCAGATTTTGTATAAAATCACGCAAAATGTCCTCTAAACATTAAATTTTATAAAAATATTATAAATATTACCTAAAACATTTAAAACTTTAACAGCTTGTGTATTAATTCATTATGATTATGTTTGTTAAATTTCATGACGATTGGTCAATATTTGTTTGTCCTGGAAATAATGAATTATCTGTTGCAATGCTAAATTTAAATATCGGTACTCTTTTTTTTTCATTTTTCTCCAAAAGGACTTCCATTACCTTTATTTATGTAATTTTGAATAACTTTTGAACTAATTAATGGATTTTAACGATTTTTTCACCAATATGTAGATTAATGAATTAGCTTTAGTTCAACACATAAAACTATTTATCCTATTTTGCAGACTTCAGTACCATTCCGTGGGGTTGCATCACATTGTTGATCTGTTAATATTGTATTGTTGATCTGTCAATGTTGTGTTTTTGATCTGTCAATGTTGTAATGTTGATCTGTCAATGTTGCATTGTTTGATGTATTGTTGTTGTTAAATCTGTAGAAGGGCGATAATGTTTTCTTCTTATATTTCTCACTCTGCTGATCAGGAACACAAAGCAATATTCCAACAAAACTTGAGACTTGATGACATCCAAGTGCGTCCTGATCACTATTTAGTTTGTGCACAAATTTTTCGTGTGCACAAAATATCTGTTCCGGTCTGGGAAGGGGGGTTTCTATTGAGATAAAATGTTCGGGTTCAAGGGCAGACAACTAAATCGAAGAGGACAACAATAACAGTATTGTTATTATTTGTTTTTATTAAATTCTTTGCTTGTGTGAACTAGGGAAGGTTCAGACAGGGCGTGTGTCATTACATAGATTTATACATTGCATTGATCGGTTTATTTATTCCAGTCATAGAATCTGTGGCACAGCTTGGGGTTGAGCGCTCCCAAAGAATTGTCCCTTGAATTTGACGCCTTTGATCAGTATCAACATTCTAATGTGCTAGATGCAATAAAACAACAAACAAACAGACAGACAAAAAAAAAATGTGTTAAATAATTTGACCCACTTAATACAATGAATAAAAATACTACCCTTAGACGTGAGGACTACACTATGAAGCTTGGCGGGCCGTGTTGTGGCCATCCGGCCACTTGCTGCACACCCCTTAGAGGTTCAAAAGGTCGCTGGGAACCCATTCATTAAGAAATTAGTTGCTGGTAGGGTTTTGTAGAGTAAACCAAATGTTAAAAAGAGAGAAAAAAAGATGTAAGGATTTAAACTACTAGAGCGAATTTGAGACCTGTCAGAGAGAATACAGCTTTTTAAAAAGCTGCAATTTCTAAAACAACCCTCTACAATGTAAAATGTAAACTAAACACATTGTTTAATTTAAAAAATTAGATATTGGTTTTTAAAAGTGTCCAAAATCTTTAGTTTGAAAGTCTCTCTTGTGGTGTCTTCAGTATGTTTTCTAGACGATTCTATTACTGCATTAGTAGTAGTAGTAGTAGTAGTATGTCAACATATCATGGACTAGCAGCGACACTAAACAGATTTTTAAAATGTCTTTACTAAACAGACGAGCTTTCCGAGACTGTTTAGTCACTGGCGTAATGATGGAAGGAGTGAATTATGGGTAAAGGGCGGGTTAAAACACAAAGACCTTGTCCGAGACCTGCCGTAAATGCGTCATACCGATAAGGCAATCGGCATACAGTAAAGTACATTTGTGGCAGGTACATGCAGTATATACTTTTTCCCTCCTGCGAAATTTCACTGCGATCATTAAGGAGGCGGCATTGCTCGTATGCAGGAGATGGAGATGGCTGCGACACGTCTGCAGAATGTCAGCTAGCTCCCTCCCCAAGACAGCCCTGAGATGGACCCCCCCCCCCCCCCAGGGAAAAAGGTCGAAAGGCAGACCAAAGGAAACATGTAGAAGGACGGCGGAAAGGGACTTAAAGACTTCAGGCCTGAACTTGGAGACAGCACCTCGAGCTGCAATAGAACGAGATAAATGGAGATCTTTGGCTTTCGCCTCAAGCGCCAGCCGTCACGAAAGGACTGGGAGAGAGAGAGATTGCTCGTATATCTGAACTGTCGCCCGGTAGCACTAACAACCAGACTTAGACTCGAACTCCACATCTCAACGAGATTGCGAACCGAGGTTACTCTCTTAGGGCACGGGAGAACGAATTTCATTGTATCACGCAAGTGTGACACACTCCCCCCAAAAAAGGGTCGACGCAAACGGTTGGCCGCCCCCCATCAACTCTAAACTCCTGTAAGGCGGGGCACTCTGCAAGCACGTGATTGGCCGTCTATACCAGAGTTCGGCAACCTTTTGATAACAGTGTGCCAAACTAAGTTTTTTTTAATAATAATTCAGGGTGCCAACAGCCTAAAAGTCAACCTGCTCTATTATACTTCTTAAAATATTTTTTTTTATAGGACAATTAACCCTTACAGTCCCGGGCGCGTATATAGCGGAACTGAAGGCAGCATAGATAGAAGTAGGTCGGTACGGGAAGGGTTAATTTAGCTCCGTTGCAAAACGAAGACCAAAAGCAAAAGAACTTTATTGAGAAAATCGTTAAAACGTTTTATATTTAATACTATAGTAACTTGTTTGTTATTATCATCCTTTTTATTAGCTTTTATATCAAACATAATATTTTATTAATAAATTCACATTTAACAAAATGTATGGTAATTAATGTCAATACATTATCATTTGGTTGTCAAGATGAGGCTCTAACACCTGTTAATATTAATTATATTTTCATCTCAATAAATCTGAGATGTCCTTTAGTGTATTACCATACATTGCATAATAGGTTCTATGAATAACATCGAAGTTTAACGGAATAGATACGAAGCAATCATACAAACTGGGTAGTTAATGTAATGATTAAAAATATACATATAAATTCTTTGTCATATAATAGTTATGTAATTTGCAAATACTTTTTACAGTTTGACAATTTGTAGCTTATAACTTGTAAGTCATTTGTTCTTTTATAAAAGAAACATATTAGAAACATTAGCGCAAATAAAACTGGTTTAATTATCTCCCTTTAATTTCGCATTTGATTCCAAAGTGATATCAAACAAGTTATGTTTTGTAATATAAAAAAAATTATTGACTAAGCTTAATTATTATTTCTTTATATAAATCCAACATTATGGTCTCCATTACATAATTTAATAATTAGATTATTAAAATTAATTTACTTTAAACAGTTGTAAATAAACATTTCCTGCATACATTTTTTATCCATTTAAGGAGTTTATTTTTTTACACATTTATAATTACAGAAATTACTATTACGTAGTGCTATTAAAAAGGTCTCTTATATTTATAAAATTAATAATACAAATAAAATTTGTTTTAGAATTACTTATATTTATGCTTATAGAAGATGAGCATAAAAACTCTTTTAAATGTAATCAGTCTGTATCAAAAAATTAATGAGCGCCTTGTTTTGAATGCTCTTCGCTAATTGTATAATGTCAGATAGATATTTAGTCACTTCTGAGTGGTCAAGTGTAAGTGACCTCTTTGTTTGCTTTAAAAGGCTTTCGTGTGTACTTCTGAAAAAGTCTAACAATCTATCTTAATATTTGCCATAATATAGGTATGTAGCCTACAGGTAGGTAAATGTTTTGAAATTGATTTCAAGCCAAGATATATCCAGTTTTAATGCAAATTTATTCCAGTGGTCCTTGTAAATGCTTCAACTCACTTAAATGTGTCGCTATGTCATTCCTAAACATCGTCTTCAATAGTAAGCTTTCCTCATTCATATTCAGAACCGGAAAATGTTGTTTTGTCATCAATAAAAAAAAACACCTCTTGAAGTCTCTCGCGTGCCATTGAAAATCTATCTATGTGCCAAGTTTGACACGCGTGCCTTAGATTGCCGATCCCTGGTCTATACCGCCTCCCTGCAGTTTATACACCGCAACACAAATACCAGATTATAGCCTAATCATCTAGGCACCGGGCTTGGCGAGACGGATCTTTCCTCCCCACCGAGTCTCGGTGGCTCTTGCCTGTACAATGAAATCTCGGACGCGCAACAGGGGGAACGTTCCCCATGCATTAGCCCACCAGTGCACTCTTAAAGGGAGCGTATCGGTGGATTACACGCTTCGTCCATGGATATAGAGGTGACTCTCAAACAGTCGCTACGCGTGCTATATGATTGCTTTGACAAAGATGCATTTGAAAAAATCTTCTGCTTCGCATTCAATATTGGTCTAGGGGGCGGGAGAGGGGCGGATAAAACCATAAGGCCAATAGCTATGGTAAATTGTACGGTGGTTTCCAGGTTGGTCTCTTTTCCATACCGTTTGTTTTTTGGGGGGGTTTGATATTGCAAAAACATGAGATGGATGATCGTCGTTGATATTCCACTTGCATATAATATTATCTAGTCCAGGGGTCAGCAACCTTTTGATAATAGTGTGCCGAAGTGGGATTTCTAATTCATTCAGCGTGCCAACAGACTAAAAAGTCCTCCACCTCTAGCAATCAATTTCTTGTAGAAGAGACTTGAATTGTGTGTGTTTTTTTTTAAAAGTCTTGCGCGTGCCATTGAAAAAAAGCTATGCGTGCCGAGACTGGAACGCGTGCCGTAGGTTGCCGACTTTTGATCTAGTCCATGAACGAAAAAATAAGCCCACTTATAAGAAACTCAATACCCACTTTACTGGTGTTTTATTAGTTTCATTTGAACTTGTGAGCCCCCTTGTTATTACCTCCATCTGGAATAAATCCTGAGCAACAAAAAACAGCGCCCACTCCTGCGCCCACCCAGCTACACCACAGGAGACAAAGACATCCATCAACTTTTAAGACGCTGCAATCTGCATGCTATCAAACGCGGTGGGCCTGTTGTTCTTTTTTATGGGGGTGATTTAAAAAACAAAAACACCGCGTAATGCGCATAAAGGCGAACCTTATGATTTTTTACCCGGTGTTACCTCAATAAAAATGCCCACTTTTTTTTTTACATATTTTTCTTTTATTATTCCGGATAGATAGATTTATAAGTCGGCTTCCTACACAATACGAGTGTATGGTATATTTTGCACAGGAAGATTCACATTCATTAAGCATGTTTTTATTATATAGTTACTGCATATGGTTTCCTGTACGTGTACTATCTATGTGTGGGCAATGTCGCCATAAGTGTGGGTATTGCTGTTTTAATCATTAAGCAAAAAGAACATTAAGGAAATGGTTGACGAGAAACGGGAAACATTTTCGCATAGTATGGAATTTACCCTACTTACGTATTAGAGAGTGCTGATGGCCTACGAATATGAGAGTGATTATTGCCTAGGACTATGATAGTGCCTTGGATCCTACGAAGATCTTAAAATGGCCCTGAAAGTAAAATCTGAAATAATTCTGGCCAATCTCCTTTGTTTGGGAGTTTTAAGAAAGTCTGTTTAACTTTCCGAAGTCACGTAAATGTAGGGCGCGCCATATGTAATGTGATGATTTAATGGTGGGTAAACACGGGAGAAATTATGGTCGGGGGCAGAACACATTAGAACACAGGGACAAACACGTGGGCTGGCGGCGACTAGGAGATAGTGAAAGCTAGAAGAAAGAGAGAGAGAGAGAGAGAGAGAGAGAGACGTAAAGAGAAATCGGGAGAGAAAGAGAGATATGAAAATTGAGAAAGGGAGTGGGTTGGTTTGGAGCAGGATAGACAGAAGGGAGGGAAAAAGAAAGTACGAGTAAGAATGGGTGAGAAAAAGATCGACAAAAAGAGAGAGAGAGAGAGAAATAAGTCAGAGAGAAAGAGGTAGAGAACGCGATGGTGCAAAAGTGAGAGATTAAGAAAGTGAGAGAAAGAGAGAGAGAGAGGGAAAGAGAGAAAGAGAGATAGAGAGAGAGAGAGAGAGAGAGAGATAGGCTGGGAAAAGGCGAGATAGATGGAGATCGTTTAAAAGCTAGCGCATGAAAAAGATAAAAGAATGCGAGAGAGATGGAGAAATAGAGCGAGAGAAGAAAAAATACTAGTAGAACTACATTATAGTACACGCACATACACGCACATCATGTGTCAGAGGTAAACTGATGACACAAAGTAAACTACTTGTTCTAAATAATCACAATTAGTATTCATATGAATTCATATGATTATAAAATAAGCTTAGTTTTTTTAAAAAAGTATAGATCCATCAGGGCTTGTTGTTTTCACTGAGTTATTTTAAGCCAAATAGATTTAGATCTTTATTTCGTTTCTGCTATACTTCATATCAGCTCTGTAGAAAAAAATTTACGAAGATCGCTTTTGACATTCCATTACATCCTGGTGAAATATTCATGAACGCGGTGCATTGTTTTCGAAGTGTACCATTATAAAGATTATAATTTTTCTTCTCTACAGCCTCCCAACGTTAATTGTGGCCAGTATTTATTTTTGTTCTAGATTCTAAAACTACGGACGCGTTGTGGTAATAATTTATGTCGCGGATTAATTTTTTTTTCATGGCTGGGAATTCACAAAGAAAAAATGAAAGAGTTTAATAGCGTTGTTTGTTAATGGTGTTCTTTTGTATTTGTTGTTGTTGATGTTGTTGTTGTGATTTGGGGTGTAATAAGAGAAATTGTTTGTATGTGCTAAGGCGAAAGATATAAAGGGTTTTATTTATTGTGGTTTATGTTAAGGCAAGTGAAATATATCCTGGATAATGGGGGCCATTGATTGATTGATAGAAGTGTGGTTGGGTGTAAGGATAGATAGATGGATAGATAGATAAATACTCAGACTGATAGACAGACAGGCAGATAGAAAGATTAATAGATTAACTGATAGATAGATTGATCAATTGATAGAAGATATAAAGATATATTGCTTGATTGATTAGTAGCTAGAGAGAGAGAGAGAGAAAGAGGGAAATAAAAAGATAGAATTTGAATAGATTTGAGCAAGGAAACAAGTAGCTGTAGTGCTCCATCTATTACTCTGCTTATTGATACTTTCATTTAGTTGCGAATTAATATGTATGAAGTAGAAATATGAAGTTGATAATGAACGGATTATTTCATCACCATAAAGAATGTCGAAAAATGGAATGTGGGATTACTGTGCAGTCTATTAAAATCTTTTGTTTGACAATATCGGTTTATCTTTCGGTTTCGGCCTAAGTTGTAGTTAAACTTTATGTTTCGGCTTCGGTTTCGACCGAAAGTCAATTTAAAACTTTCAGTATGGCTTTATTTTCGCCCGAAACCAAAAAAAAATGGTTTTGGTCGGCCTCTGATGCCTGCATATATTTATTCGTGTGTTTGGGTGTACGTTTGTTTTATGCATACGTCCTTTTCAAACTAAGAAATACACTTTTAATTTTTGCTGACCGACTGGCGAAATCTAACAGCGAAGAACCTCAAGAAGATGTCTCCCTAAATGCAAAGAAAATGAAAAATTGCATCAAAGAACAAATACACTAAAGATGAAAAAAAAAACAGAACATGACAAAAATGACTCTTACTACAAGCTTTCCCGACAAGCCCAAAAAATTATCTTCAGACCGGGCATAACAGACTAAGACAGCATATGTTCCGAAGGCTAGGCATTGAAACCAGTGAAGATTGCCCATGTGGGATGTCTCCTGAGAACACAGAACATTTGCTCCAAGCCTGCCCTACTTTACAAAATAGCTCGCAACAGGTTCTGGCCGAAGATGACCTCCACCAACACCAAACTGTATGGAAAAAGAGACAGACCTGGAAATTCCACCACCGTGCAATTGAACATAGCGTATAGGCCTTGTTGTTTGAACCCCTCCATTAACTAATATTGAGAACGAAGACGAAGAAGAAGAATGTAAGCTTAAAACAAATTTGAGAATGAAAGAAATATTTGTTTACTGCCGTTATTAGTCTACTTCTGGTATATGTGGTACGTGGCTCACACCCCCTCCCTTTAGATCTTATTTCCATAACAAAGCCATGCAGCAAGCAGTTTGCAGATTTTTTCTCAACACCACCAGCGCCACAGCCAACTACCCCCGTTTGATTTAATCCTACCCAGAATCAAAGAGAAGAACAGGTCCTCCCCTTGGGGGGGGGGGGTCAAAGATATCCCCCTCCTCCCACACACACCAGATACGGCCGCTGACACTCAAATGAAACCCTCGGCAATGTGCTCGGGAAACAAGTTAAAGAGTTACTTTAGCGATAGAGTGAGGTGGGGGCGGGCTAGAGAGAGAGAGAGAGAGAGGGGAGATAGATAAATAGAGAGAGAGAGAAAGAGGGGGAGAAAGAGGGAGATTGCCTTATGAATATGAATGAGTCGTCTGCTGGATGGTGGGGCAAGTTAAAGATTTGACTTGAGACGTGTGCCTCTTTATTGCAGCTTTCCTCTCCACATTAGCATTGAACGAGCTGAAAACAAGGGTCGGTTACTTGAGTGTAAAGATGTTTTCTTTCCCCCTTCATTGTAACGTACAAGTCGTCTTGTAAGTGAATTATGTATTTGCAGCATATAGTGTCCACGGACATTTGGCTAAATTGTGAAAGGTTAACTGTGGTCAGAGACAACGCCAACGTATGGTTTACTTCTCTGTGGGCGAACATTCAGGAAGATGAAGTAAAAACAAAATGTATTAAGATTATCTCGAAACAGGTCTCAAACTCAGAACATGTTTGTCGTTGATCTAGCGTTAAATAATAGACATCTATACATGTATGTAAATGTGTGTGTGGATTTCGATTCCCTTTGGTTAATTTAAAGACACGTGACCTTATTGTCTCATATTTTACTCTGGCGAGCTTGCATTTATCTATCCATTTATCCATTCACTGACCTACCCATTTACCAATCCACCCATTTATCTATATATCTCAATAAATGAATATATCTACCTATTTATCTATTCCTATATCTATAAATTTATCTATATATATACCCATTCATTGACATACCCATTTAACAATCCGTCCATTCCTCTATATATCTATAAATGTATCTATATATACTTATATTATAAGTCGTATCTCATATTTTATCAATCTCTGTTATCATATTATCATTATTATAAAATTACCCATCTCTCCATTTACGTGTATCCATTTATCCAAATTAATATATCCAGCTAGCAAATTAGATTTTTCCCTCAAACTTCTCCACTGTTCGTTATCACTAAATCTCTTAAGTTCGTTATTTCATCACACGGCATGAAATATTATACTATTCCGTCTTTCCAAGCCTAAAGGGGACATCAGATGTTATCAAACACCGGTCATAAAACGCCCGTGACTAATGCCCGTGGTGGAATTACCTTTTTTTTTTGCTTTAAATTAAAATCAGCGGTTCTCATTCTGTTATGTGTGGACTACGAGTTTTGTGCTAGGATAAAAATAGATCCCTCTGAATGGAGATTAGAAATTGACATTTAAATGTATATTTATTAATTTCATGTTTCTCTTTATATAATCTAGTAGTTTTTAGTCTTCTCTATTAATCTTATTATTTTTAATCTATTGACCTATTTCCTTGTCCAACATGGCATCAAATAACAAGTCAGAGAGAATATCTATTACGGTAATGATAATAATTCCTAAGGATTTTACTTCATATGAAAATGATAATGATTAATAATTCTCTTTTTGTTTTCTATACAATCATATACATTTTAATTTTTTTCAATATAGCTAAATAAAGTGGTCTCATACCCAGACCCCCCCCCCCCCCCCCTACAACACATCATTTCTTGAAAATGGTTAAATAAAACAACAAAAAGAGAATAAGGTCCTATAATAATCTTGACTGGATGCCGACCGAAATTCGGTTTCGTGTTCGGCGACGAAAGTAGGCAAATGGCATCTTTCGGCGTAGTTGCGATATCGGTCGAAGCCAGAAAGTAAAAACTGATATTATTGACTTTCGGTCATCAGCCGAATATCTATTTTAAACTGTCCAAATTCAGACTGCAACGCATGTGCCGCATCTATTACTTACTCTGCTATATAAGCACCGTTATTATTATTATTATTATTATTGATAATTTCATTTAGCTAAGCTGTTGCAAATTAATCTATGTGAAGTAGAAAGTTGAAGTTAATAATAAACGGATTATTTAAACACCATGAAGAATGTGGGATTACTGTGCAGTCTTTTACAATTTTATGTTTGGCGATTTCGGTTTATCTTTCAGTTTCGGCCGAAGGTCAATTTAAAACTTTCGGTATACTTTCGATTTCGGTCGAAAGCATTTACGCACCTGCTAAAGAAAGTGGTTAAACTAATAAAATGAAAAAAGTCTTATCTTATCTTATACATTACAGACGCTCCTTCTATAAAGAAGATTATTGCGTCCTACGCTCATCCGTGGTCCGAGTCTAATGTTGCATTTTTATTAATGTTTAAAATGATGTTAAGTTATTGGTTTTCCTGGTTTGTTCAGGCAACCCATTCCATGCCCGAATGCCACTCGGGAAGAAAGAGTACTTATATGCATTTGTTCTCGCATAAGGGACAAGGAAAGTGTTTTTGTCTTTGTGTTTATCTGAGCTTTGCAACAGGTTGTTATTGGGTTGTATTTCTAAATTAGAGTTTAATGCCTTATGTATTATTACTACTTTACTCTTTGCTCTTCTGTCCTCTAGTGTTTCTAGATTTAGTGATTTGACTAATGGTGTTACTCTTGTTAATTGGGAATATTCACTGGTTATGAACCTTGCAGCTCGTTTTTGGATTTTTAAAAAATGTTTAATGTTTTCTTTAGTTGATGGGTCCCATACAGATCCTGCATATTCTAGTATAGGCCTAACTAATGTGAGATAGCATTTTAATTTTATATTCTTATTACATTTGTCTGTGTTGTATATTGAACTTATACTGTCAAAGTATTAAAGTAAAGTATCCCGTCGGATCAAAGTGATAATAGGGCCGGTGAAGCAGCGTTCATTAGTTTCAGTGACCAAGGTATACTCGGGGATGTGTGGCCATCACAATGTCCAGCCTCCTTGACTTTACCCAAACTAATGTCATGTACCCATTCAGGGACACCCTCGAGTCCAGGGGAAAAAATCCAAGCCTTCACCAGGATTCGAACCCAGGACCTCCGAATGGGCAGCTGCTCGGCCACCAAGCCCCATAATGTGTCAAAGTAAAATCCGATTAATTTCTCATAGAGCCTAATAGAATTGAACAACTCACTCACAGCCAGTGTCATACTGTTTTATTATGTTTGCGAACGCAATCAACAAAAGGCATCTTCTCCAGAAGTCATCCAACCCGAGGCGATCCAACACGAGAATCTCTAGCTCAAGCTAACCGATGCCCATCACTGATGAGTAGGGCCAAGCCCACGATATTCCGCGGCCCGCGGAATTTCACGTCATGCCGCGGGATTTCGGGCTTTGATGCGCTGCCGCGGAATTTCACGTCATGCCGCGGAATTTAGGTTTTTGATGCGCTGCCGCGGAATTACCCTGACTTCTGCGGAAAATCTTAATAAATCTTATTAAGAGTAGACTTAAAAAACGTTAAAAGTTTGACACGTCTAAGTTCTCTTTTAAGAGCGTCTGTAACATATAGCAACTAAAAAAAATAGCAAAACTTTCCTTTCAATTAAACAAATATCCAACATCACTTTCTTAATTAGTCGATAATAATTAACCTTCATTTGTAATTTTTAATGAAGGATCTGATAGTTCAGAACAGGGGGTCGAAAACCTTAGGAACGCGTGCCAAACGTGGTACGCAGAACCGGTTTCAATGGCACGCGATAGTCCTCAAGGAGGTGTTTTTTTTATTGATGAAAAAACAACATTTTCCGATTCTGAATGAGGAAAACTGACTGTTGAAGCCGATGTTTCTGAATGACATAGCGACACATTTAGGTGAGCTGGACGCATTTACAAGGACAGGGTCAAACAGCACATGAACTGTTAGATCACTGGAACGAATTTCCATGTATCTTGAATGATATCAATTTAGAAACATTTAACTACATGTACTTCCCTTTATAAAGGCATATATTGAAATAGATAGTTAGATTTTATCAGAAGTATATCGAAGCACTCGAATCGGAATTTTCTAAACAAAGGCAAGACTTTCAAATTCATGGACTCATTTTTTCAAACCTCATCAAGCCTATTTGGCTTGATCTTACTACAACCTTTTTAGACTGTGGACTCTTTCCTAACAGGGTCTCCACAGTAATATGAAGAAGTGGAGGGATATTGGCGATTTTAAAACGCAACCATTTGAATTTTAAACATAAAAAAAATAAAAAAAAATTGGGTCATCAAGATGTGTGCATTTGCGGTAAAGATAAATAAAAGATAAATCCCTTTAGGTTAAATGGACAAACGATTAATGCAGGATATTTTTATTTACAGCTGTTAAACTTAAATTGATTTTATACATCTAATAATTAAACCTTTTAATGGATATCATAATCTGGATTTATAGAAAAAAAAATGTCGTAATATTTGTTATACTAAAAAACATATCTTGTTTGGCATCACTATTGAATCAAATTTAGAAACTTTATTTTAATTAAAGGGAGATAATTAACCCGTTTTATTTGCGCTAATATTTCTAATATAATGTTTCTTTTTTTTTCTTTTTATAAAAGAATAAATGGCTTAAAACTTATAACTTTATAATGACCAAACCGTAATAAGTAGTTGAAAATTATATAAATATTATAATACTACAAAATTAGATGCACATTTTTTAAACATCACATTAACTACACAGTTTGTATGATTACTACTTATCAATTCCGCTTGACGATAGTGGTCAATAGTTATATCAGAATGTAAAGAATTAAATAAAATCTCAGTTAAACTGAGAACACAAGATAATCAATATCTAGCAGTTGCTAGAACATAATCTGACAACCAAATGATGATGTTCACAAAATAATTACCATAAATGTAAAAGTATGGTAATAAAGGTTTGTATTTGGTATAAATGCAAATAAATGGGATGGTAATCAAAAATTTACGTAATACAAAAAAAATATGAAACGCTTTAACGATTTTCTCTATACATTTACTTTTGGCCTTGGTCTTGCTACGGAGTAAAATTATTTGTACTATAAAGAAAAATAATTATAATAGAGCAGGTTGACTTTTAGGCTGTTGGCACGCTGAATGATTTAGAAATCTTAGTTTGGCACACTGTTAGCAAAAGGTTGCCGACAACTGGTACAGAATATACCGGGTATGGAAAAAACTATAAGTGTTAATAAACACTATAAGCGTTATTATAAAATTGAGAAGGAAAAAAAACAACCTTGCCAGCAGATGTCACTGCGAACTTCTCTGTCACCGAAAACCTACAAGTCTACAGAGCGGTTTTCTTCAACAAACTAAATAATATCTTTAAGAGCATTATTCCATAGTTTGTTGAAAACAATATCAGGCCTACGAATGTTTCAGCATAGTTTACCAAAGATCATTATAAGATGGGCCGCTTGCTCTAATTTTATATCTTAGATCTATATGTTCTTTTTTCCGTCCGAATCCAATAACGCTCTCTTAAATGACTTCTACGCTCCTACGTCTGCCTAAAGGTGTCCTCTGTATACATCTTTCGATTTTTATTTTTATCTTTCATTGAGAAAATCATAGCGATGAAATAAAACGGAAGTGTACAATACAAAAGGGAATCGGGAATTTCAAAAACAGGTAAATCGAGTCATCAATACCAGAAATGTTAAAGCAAGCGGTCCATCTTATTATAGTCTTTGAGTTTACTTAAAGCAAATGTGTGGAATTAAATTCGCTTATGTTACCGATTTGATATACCGGTACCTTTTTTTATGAATAATAATTTATATTAACTATTAAGAGGAAAAGAGGCTTTTTTTGTTTGTTTGGGTTAAGTATTTGTTTTATAGTTAATGGAGTTCTGGTACGTTGTGAAGTTGAACACAAATTTGTAAAACCAAATGTGACCCTCCACCAGGACATGAGTCGCATTGTGCCTCAATGCCATTTTGAGATATTTAGTTATCCTTATAGTGATTTGCATGCCTTCCATGGTGAAAAACGTAAAAAAAATTGGAGGAATAGACTCTAAGCTATGTGTGTTTTACTGTAGCTGCTGCCTGAAACCTGATTGTGAGAAATTTCAAATTTACTAGTTTGCTTTTTCACATGAAACAACGCAGGGTGTTACTTTTAAAACATTTTTTATTTAATTTATATTTTTCGCCATAGAAATGTACAGAAATAAATAAATAATCATAAACTATCAAAATCTTTATTTTACACCCCCAAGACATAGTTTTGGCTGCAGCTCAAAATAGCTTGAGGCACAAAGCGACTCATTCCGTGATGGAGGGTTACAAATGATGACACGTTTTAATGGAGGAAGCGGAAGTACACAATAGTAGTGCCGGTCAAGTATATCAAAAAGTAAAACTGCAATAAAAGAACAAATTGGCGGGAAACTGTTCTCCGTGTGACTCACCTGATGGTTTGAGACAAGGGAGGTAAACTGATGGATTGTTTTGGTCCAGCCTCGAGCTTGTGGTCCGTCAGCCTCCTCCTCTGTGTCCACATCAGGGCGCTGACAACGGCCACGAGTAGGATGACCATGGCGAGAAGACCAAATACTAGCATAGTATCCATGACTACTGAGGAGGAAAAAAGAAAAATACATTACTGGAGGGCTAAAGAATTACCGGTGTGATTCAAATACAGCTCTAATCCAGTTTAACATTGGAATTAATACAGCTTAACTCTAATATCAAATTGAATTCAATACAGCTTTAGTCCAGTTTTATATTGGCATAAACACAGCTTGACTCTAGTTTTAAATTGACTTAAACACAGCTTTAGTCCAGTTTTATATTGGCATAAACACAGCTTGACTCTAGTTTTAAATTGACTTAAACACAGCTTTAGTCCAGTTTTATATTGGCATAAATACAGCTTCAGTTAAGTTTAATATTGGCTTAAATACAGCTTTAGTTAAGTTTTTTATAGGCATAAACACAGCTTAGCTCTAGTTTTAAATTGACTTAAACACAGCTTTAGTCCTGTCTTATATTGTCATAAATACAGCTTTACTCTAGTTTTAAATTGACTTTAAAACAGCTTTAGGTCAGTCTTACAAAATGTAGATCTAGGCTCAAATTGCAATCATTAAATTCACATGGTATTTCACGACACAGCTATAATGACATAAAACAGACAGAAACTAAACGTTGTTTAAACTCACAAACTCCACATTAAAAGTGAAAAATTTGACGTAAGATAAAAAACAAGAAAACCGTAAAAACCAAGTTTTTATTATACTCCCTTTATTTGCAAACTAAGTTTACCATCATGTAATTAAATAATTGATTGACTACTGCAAATGAAACGTACAGAAAAAATATCTGTGTTGCAAATCTCAAAAATATCTCCTTACTCCGTATGAATTGTTCTAAAAATAATCGTAGCGCATAATTATGTTTTTTTCTAGCTTTGCGCCGAAAAAGTATAAAAAGTTGCACAGGCATTTTTAACGCGAAATTAAAATATTTCTTATACTTTCCTTTTAAGAAATGAATATTGTCATACGTGTAGTATTATTAAGTCGTTTTAACTGAAAATTTGATAGGATGTATTGTCAGGCGCCACAAATCTGCTGTCCAAATTTCAGCTCGATCGGACCACGGGAAGTGGTCGAAAAATCGAAGCCAATTTTTGCACCACGCATGATTGCAGACAGACAGACAGACAGAAAATGCAACTTAAAATAAAGGAAGTAAAAATGGGTAAATCATGGCTAACTAGTAAGAAAAGAAAGTAAAGTATCCCGTCGGACCAAATTTGATCTATAGGTCCGGTGAAGCAGCGTTCACCAGTTTCTGTGGACACGGCATACTAGGTGATTGTGTAGTCAGCACTTTGCACCGCCGTCTTTACTTTACCCCAACTAAGGTCAGGTACCCATCAGAGCTGAGTTGACTCATTGACACTTTCCAGAACTGGGAAAAATTCCTACCTGCTATACGCCAGTCGAACGCGTACTTAGAGGGCCTGTGAAAACTTTAAATATAATCGTTCAAGTTAAATTTATAAGAGGAGCGTGCCACGTGCAGCCCGAGGGTCACAATATTTCACATCAAATCTTTTACAGCGACCCTACATAGCTTTTAACGGTAGTTTGTTTAATGTATTGTATTATCAAAATACATAAATGTTCAGAATGTTTAACTTGTTTATACAGATCAAATTCCTTACACCACCCAATGAGAAAACAAAAACGTTGCACCTTCCTGGTTTTAAAAAAAGTGAAAATAGTTTTACCAGATAGTAGAAAGTAATTTATCAATCTAAGTTACTTTAACGTAATTAACCCTTCCAGTACCGACCTACTTCTATCTATGCTGTCTTCAGTTCCGCTATATACGCGCCCGGGACTATAAGGGTTAAAGCGATGGCTTGACTTTGTTTTTATACCTGTATCTTTATTACTCTTCATCTCTGTCGCTGTCATTCTCTCCCTTTATTTACTTCTTTTGTAAAATATTTTGTAACTCTTTCACCCACTTTAAACTCTATTTTATTTTGTTAAATATAAAGCATCACAACCGGAAGAAATCGAGTAGCGAAAGTCACATTGCTTTAATCCCGACAGATTAAATGTCATTATTATCGAATGTCAACATATGACCCAGTGGTCAATTAATCTGATAAATTAAAAATGGCAAAACGACTTTTTTTTATCAAAGTAATTTTTTTTTTTAAGTTTAACAAGGCTGCAACTCTTGCTTTGCTTTGGGGAAAAAAAAAGCTACCATCGCTTGCGAATGGGGATATACAACAGGGTAGATAACAATGAAAATGTTAGCGTCACAATTTTCCAACATGCATTATTTCCCTTGCTTATCTATGCGTGCCTTAATTCATTGTAAAATAACTATTAGTACACTATTTTATGTAGCTTACAATTATTTCAAATATATAAAAATACTTTTTTAAACATTGTTGAGACTAGAAGGTCTCCGGTTATAAACCGATCATTCTGATATTCTGATTCTGAAAAAATTAAATAAATAACAAAATGACATTTACATAACAATTGACCTAACTAAGCAGAAGACCTGGTAAAGGGGAATGAAAGGTCGAGTTTTCAGTATGGTTTTATATTCATTTGCTAGACAAATGCCCATGAGTTTACGTAGTATACGTGTTCAAGTGTGGGGGTATGACATGTCAAAATATGTGGGTAGGACATGTCAAAATATGTGGATAGGACATGTCAAAATATGTGGGTAGGACATGTCAAAATATGTGGGTAGGACATGTCAAAATATGTTGGTATGACATGTCAATATATGTGGGTAGGACATGTCAAAATATGTGGTTATGACATGTAAAAATATGTGGGTATGACATGTCAAAATATGTGGTTATGACATGTCAAATTATGTTGGTATGACTTATCAAAATATGTGGGTATGACATGTAAAAATATGTTGGTATGACATGTCAATATATGTGGGTAGTACATGTCAAAATATGTGGGCATGACATGTCAAAATATGTGGGTATGACATATCAAAATATGTGGGTATGACATGTTTTTTTTTCTTTTTATTTCATCTTTAGTTTTAGAATTTTGAAATAATTAATTTGTCTTTTCTTTACATGATATTTAATACTTTTCTGGAATATTTAAAATAAGGTTACAATCAATTTGAATTGGTATAAGTGTAATTATTAATAGTTCAGGATTGTGTTCCTTATTACAAGAAAAATCGAAATGCTGTTCTCATTGACTTTATACATGCCTACCGTTGGCATAATACATTATCTTATCTTATACATTACAGACGCTCCTTCTATAAAGAAGATTATTGCGTCCTACGCTCATCCGTGGTTTAAGTCTAGTCCTACATATCTATTAGTGTTTTAAATTATGTTAAGTTACTGGTTTTCCTTGTTTGTTCAGGCAACCCATTGTATGTCCGAATGCTACTCGTTAAGAAAGAGTACTTATATGTATTTTTCTCGCATAAGGGATAATGAAAATGTTTTTGTCCTTATGTTTATCTGAGTTTGCAACATATTGTCTTTGTATTCTATTTCTAAATGAGAGTTTAATTTAATTAAGCGACTTGTCTGAGGGAGACATGTTCTTGTTCTTGAATTTTGTTGGTCTCTCCTGCAGGGTGACTTGTTGCCTTTGCTATTGGCTCTAACAGTGCTGGGATGGAGTTCTAGCAAATCTTTACATCAATGTGCAGTTCAATAATATATTTCAAGTCAACTTTTAACTTTGGATTGGAAAGCTGGAAAGCTTTATGGTTGCGTGTATGTCCGTTTTCTGATGCTCCCACACTGTTCCGCCAGTTGGAACAGTCGACATATCTACGACTTCGTTGGGAGCTGCTCCCCTCTGGCAGGGAGTGTGTGTGTGTGACTTCGCCTTAACCTCGTTGGTTGTCCCATCCAGCCATCCGCTGGGGTTTGCACCCAACCTCTGGCTGGATTGCTGGGTAGAACAGGGTTCACCGGCGATTAGGCGGGGTACGCTTGGACAATAGAGAATAATAGACATAATGAGATAATAATAGACATAATGAGACTTGTTTTCCCAGCATTGTCCCATTTGAACACCACTTTGGAAGGAAAGACACCATTTCAATCTGTTTATTTCTTTTTATGAATTTCTAAAAACAGTGTTTAAAAAAACAGCTGTTTACTGTTGTTATTTATTTATTTTGGTTTTATTGTTACTTTTAAAACTGTACTAGAAACCTTCATTGAGAGAAAGATAGACATTGGATCTTTTTATATATGCTTGCTTACGGTGGCCGAGCGGCAGCGCGTTCGGCTGGCGTACCAAAGGTCCTGGGTTCGAATCCTGGTTTAGAATTTGTTCCCGGGTCTGGAGGGTGTCCCTGAGTCTACCCAGCTCTGATGGGTACCTGACATTAGTTAGGGTGAAAGTAAAGGCGGCTTGTCATTGTGCTGGTCACACAATTCCCTAGTATGCCGCGGCCACAGAAACTGGTGAACGCTGCTTCACCGGCCCTCTGGATCAATTTGGTCCGACGGGATACTTAACTTTTTTTTATATGCTTGTCGTTTGAGGTTTCTGTCGTACGCCACGAATTAATACCGGAATACGTTGACGTCAGCACCAGAGTAAGACCACATGTAGCGAAAATGCATCTTGCCACCCGTAGCGTTACGCTAATGGAACTAGCGGAAGCGTGCTCGGGTTACGGTGCTGCTTCGCTGACCCCTATAGACAAGCTGAAAAGGATATTTTTCTTTAAAAAAACAACCTTAGCAATGAACAATGTTTATATTTACCACATAGTACTTAATACACTAAAGGCATAGTCAAAGACGTAAGAAGAAAATTATAACATTGGTGAATAATATAAAACTATATTGAGACAATAATAGCGTATATAATATTCTTGTATTATGTAACAGACCGACTCTATGTCTTGTTACGAAACGTAAATTTATACATTGTACCATAATTAAATGGATACTAATCGTTTATAGGAATTGCAGTAGTAATGATAGAAATTATTTTATAAGCCAAGATTGGTTTCTCCCAGCTACATAACCGGACAATATGGACGACGGTTTTTCCCAGCTACAGTACCGGACAATATGGACGTCGGTTTTTACCAGCTAAATAACCGGACAATATGGACGACGGTTTTTCCCAGCTACTGTACCGGACAACATGGCCGATGTTGCTAGTGGTCATATTTGGATATTCCATTGCACGCTAGTATTTTATTATATAATGTAATGTACTCTCTTGTATTCGGTTATGGTATCGTATCGATCCATATGATAGACCCACGCGAATCAGTAGAAAGTTTCGTCAGTTCTTTAGCAGCTCTCGACAAGTAAACACATTGCCTATGCTCTGCGATAAAATTCCTACAGATTTATATTATAAAGGATTCAATATTGTTTTACCAGCAGTTTCAATGCTATTCAAAGTCTATTGAATGTATTTCTTATTCATTCTATGGGACATGTGCTAGTCTTAACCACTTGTGTAAATATCATTCGGATTTCTAATTGATGATTCTGTGATTAAACCAATAATTCGTTTATTTTACAAAATCGATTTATTTACGTTCTTCACGTTCAAGTATTGTGTGTGTTTTATTTATACTGCAATAGTAATTGACAACACTATACAATAGCAAACACGATACTTATTGTGTATATTGAGCCAACATAAATATACACCTGAATAAATCATATAAAACACCTAACCAATGATATCAATATTACCAGGGGATATTTTGAATCAGTACCAACCTAGACCACACAAAACTAATATCAAAATGAACTAATAATGATACTACCAATTAAAGCAGTAATTATAATAACTACAAGACAACATAATAAATAAATATTTCATAAACTGAATGGGGGCTCTAGTCAAATAAATAATACAGTCTACAATTCGGTACTCATTGTTCAACAGTCATCTACTACTTAACCCTTACAGTCCCGGGCGCGTATATAGCGGAACTGAAGGCAGCATAGATAGAAGTAAGTCGGTACGGGAAGGGTTAATAAATATCTACAAAAGATAATAAAAGCTGGCTTGTCATTTAACCTTGTTATTGAATTAATACTTGAAAAGCATATCAAAGCGACTTGACCAGTGAAATACTAAACTTATCTTTTGCGGCATATATGACAGTGCATAGATGACCACTGATATAACGCCTTTATAATAAGAATTGATAACTCAACTTGGGGATTTCTTATGAAGAAGAGGATGTCGTAATAGTCTCTACTGAGGATAAAAGGAATAATACGTTCCGTAGTTTGAATCTAGTCTTGCATTTTGATAAGGGTTTTAAATGATGTTTGGTTGTTTCTTTTTTACTGATGTGTTCAAGCAACCCATTTCATACCCGGTCGCCACTTGAAAAGGAAGAGAATTAATAATTATCCACATTTGAATGCAGCCAAAATGGTTTATATATAACCCCATTCACTGTTGATGAGCTTCCCATGCATTCATAGTATAAGTTTTGGGAGAACTCCTCAGAAAAAAAAAAACTTTCTTGTAGTTAAGACTCTCATTGCAAACACAATTTCTGTATTGCTTGTAGTTAGAAATAAATGTCAGCAACTCCTCGACGGTGGCCGTGCGGCAGCGTTTCGGCTGGCGTACCGAAGGTCCCGGGTTAGACTTCTGGAGCAGGCTAGGATTTTTTGCCGGGTCTGGAGGGTATCCATGAGTCTACCCAGTCCTTATGGGTACCTGACCTTAGTTGGGGTAAAGTAAAGGCGGGTGTGTCTAGTGCTGGCCCACACAATCACCTAGTATGTCTTGGCCACAGGAACTGGTGAACCGGACCTATGGATCGATTTGGTCCAGCGGGATACTTAACTTTTTTTTACAACTCGTCAACCCGCCCTACAATAAAAAAATAATTTCATTCTAATTTTTCTTTAAAAAAAAACACTCCGCGTTTTTATAGAGCTATTAAACTGAGCTGGGTTGAAGAATTTTATCTTTACTAATAAATCAATACAATGCAAATCATCTTCTTCTCGATTTCAGAAAACATTTTTAGCGTTGCAGTCTTGAAAACTCCCCTGAGTCGAGGAATACACCATTTGACCTGTATTGTGACATTAGCACAGAACTAAGCGATCGTAAACCTGACACGTGGACGTGTAGATGGTGGGGCGGGGGAGCTCAGGAAAGGGGGAGGGGGGGGGGGCGGGCGCTGGTCTATTTTAACATGTTGTTGTAGTCAAGCTGAATTGAACGCCAAGGACAAGATGCTCAAGAGAATAATTTCACTAATATCGGGGATTCTGGCTGGAAAATAAAATCGCCGTCAGACGACAAGAGTGGGACGAGAATAGGAGATTATTGAAAGTACTTCCAATGGTTCTCAAAATTGAAAATGCGTTTGTTTGTTTTTTGTTTGAGCGTGGCGGTTTAAAGTGGGGCCGCGGTGTACCCTGTATAGTGTATAGTGTTTGCTTTCCTTAAATTATATTATATTTACTATTTATGAAGTTTATCATTTGAAGACAGATAAAGTGTTATTCATTCATGGAAAAAGATTGACGTGGAGATAAATATCAAGCTTGATTATTGAATCGATAGATATATTATTAGTTATAATTATCCATAGAAATGCAGATAGATAGATACAAATACTCAGCTAAATAGATAGATAGACGGATAGACAGATAGACAGACAGGCAAATAGACAGACCTAAAAATAGATAAATAGTTAGATAAAAAATAGATATAGTGATTGATAGATACTCAGATAGACAGACAGATAGATAGACATCCCAACAATCAGACATAATATAAAATTATATATATAGCTTATATCGATAAGTTCTTTTTATTTTGACCGCTATCACTTGAAACTATACATTAGAATAGATTCAGTAACACCAGCACGTTTCTGAAGTCTAATCCTGAGTGTATTGGGACCTATAGTGCCCTAGACCAGGGGTCGGCAACCATTTTATTGATAATAATGTGCCAAAGTAGGATTTCTAATCCATTCTGCGTGCCAACAGCATCTACGTCATCCTGTTCTTTTCTTGCAGAAGAGACTTGCATAGCCGTTTTGGCGCTCTTCCGCGTGCCGTTGAAAATCGCTCTGCGTGCCATGTCTGGCAAGCTTTGCATAGGTTGCCGCACCTGCCCTATACCTTTTAACGACCTATTAAACTCTCTGCAACGAGGTTATCTAGTTATCCAACTGCTGGCAGATTTGTATAAATAAGAATATTTTTAAACGAATTTCTTTGTTCTAAATTTACCTTGTAACTAATCATTCCACAATTAACCCTTTCAAACCTATTTTTGTTTTTTATTCTATTTTCATTTTTTTTTCTCTTAAAAAGCTCTGGATGTTTGTTTTTTTTTTTGCTCGTTCATTTGGCGCCATTTTGTTGTTGATGTTGTTTCCAAGTTCTGCTTATAATGCCTGTCACGTGACGGCGATTTCAGCGTTGGCGCAAATCGTTATTGGATAATTGACAGTCTTAACCCAGCGGTGGCCGTACGTCGTTATGCTAATGAGACCTTTTCTCATAATTCAGATTTTGGAAAATCTACACATTTTTTTTTAACGATTTGAAGCCTGCAGAATTTTACCGATATTGAGTGATTGAGTGTGTGTGTGTGTGTGTGTGCAATAACTCTTATTTCTTTTTAAACAAAATAACGTTTTCATGTTGCAATTTGTTTTTTACTCGGGGTTGTTGCCCTTTATTTAATTATACAAATTGATGTAAAATCCTAGAGTTAAACCGCACGCGATTGTTGACCCTAGTTCTCTTTCTCTATTTAATAATGTCCCCTTTTATCCTCTCTCTTGATCTCTTCCAATCTATTCTTATCACACATATCACACATTTTTTTTATTTTGAAGCAATATATCTCTTTGGCTTCTGTAGAAGGACTAGTGTGAATATATGACATGATGCATTGATTCAACCCACTTGATGTCCTTATGTTGACTAGGTGTCCTTAAATTGACTTGATGTCCTTGTGTCAATCTTGAGTTTCTTTGTCGACTTGGTGCCTTTACTTTGACTGGTCTATGTTTGACAACCCTGGTATCAAAAGTGTGGCCGGTTCGGTCAAGAACGATTTTCCCCGGTCTACAAATAACTCTCCATGAAGAGAGCTACAGCCAGGACAACGGTGAGATGACTCGCAGAACAACAGAAACCAACTCATACAAAACATGTCTATGATAATGATGTGACCGAATGTGTAATTACCATAATATTATTTCCAGATCAGGTAAGGGCAACTGGAAGATGGCCCTAATGGGCAACATAATCCGGCCCATACAGAAAAGTAAATGGTGTTGAAGAGACCAAATGAGTCATTGAGTGTCTCTTTAATGTCTTCTTAGATTCTAGTCTCTCTGATATTCAGTTAGCCCTATTCGGTTTAACGATTTTCATATCGAAGATTTTATTAAATGAACCGAGTTAAAAATTGGTAGGCCTACCTAAATTTTGACAACACCCATTTTTTTTAGCTAGAAATGGGGCTTTCGAAAAAACATATTGTATATCAATAATTAAATAAATGAGATATACCTAATTATTTAAATGTTGGACAGCTTTGTTGTGTATGATTCAGAAAGATTTATTTTAAAAATAAATGATATCGTCAAACAGCGCCTTAGGAGCCTAGAGTTGGGTTACTTAACATCGTCGAATTCTATGACAGTATTCTAATACACTTTCATGATACACTACAATAAAATTTCAAATTTATGATACATGAATTGATGTCGTCTGGTTAAAGATTTAAAACACTATTAGACTACCGGTATAGATGATGGTGTGACGTTTTGGGCACTTTTAGGGCAAGCGATATAATAGAAAACGTCACATTTGGGTTTGGTTAAGATAAGATAATCTAAAAAGCTAGTAGCTGACTCTATGTTATCTGTAAACTAATTAGCGTAATTTAAGAAATCGATGCATATAATGACTAGGGAATACTACCTACAAGCCCGCCTGTTTACAACTGATATTACGACATAATTAAGTCACGTCAAATAATAATACTCAAATACATCGTCACAGCTGAGGGCTCGATGACGTGCACATATAATACTGATCCAGGTTTAATTAGGAGTGCTAGTGACAGATTCCATACTATGACTTGTCACAGAGGTTGACTAAACAGAGAACAGCTTGCTTATCTCTATGTGACAAGGGTTTCACTTTCTTCTTGACAGATCTTTGTCAACTGATGAAATTGATTCTATAGTCGAGGCTATAATTGAGATGAACCCCATCTGATCAATGGGGCACGTTGGCCGAACGGCAGCGCGTTCGACTAGCGCACCGAAGGTCCTATGTTCGAATCCTGCTAAAGTCTAGGATTTTTTTCGTTAAGTTCTGTGGCCGCGACATACTAGGCGATTGTGTGGCCAGTACAATGCCCATCCGCCTACACTTTTCCCCAATAAAAAAGCTAATTTTATTTTATTTTCATTTGTTTATTGTTTATTTTTCTCTCATATGTTGTTGTTGATTTTTTCTTTTTTTAATGATAAAAAGTTTTTTGGGAATTTTGTAAAAAATAAATAAATAAAATCATGATTGATAAAAAAAAAAATGAAATTGCCTAGAGATCATGAAGTTTGGATCATTTTTACTTCCCTTCTTTAGGGGGGGGGGGGAATGTTTAAAAGATCAATAGATGCGTGAAATGAACTTTTGACATGCAAGATTTCATGAATCAATTTACTCTCCGAAAAGTAGACTGAGGCTATAAAATCTAATGAAAGATTGAGAACAAGAGAGAGCGAACGAGAGAGAGAATGAGAGAGAGAGAGAGAGAGAGAGAGAGAGCGGAAATGAATACTGTTGACGTCATCATGCCTGTTTTAAAAAATGGAGACAAACCTTTAAAGTTGTACAATTTCATTAAAGTATTACATGACCAGATTTCGGTCAGGATAATTTAATTATCTACTTTTAAAAAGTCATTCATCTGGGAGACCACCCTATTGCAGTGGTATCTGAAATCTTTAAAATCGGGGCCCTATTGGAAGTAAGATTTATAGCTGTTGGTTTTTACTAAGGCAAAAATTATTCTGAAATATTTGTTTAATATTCCTAAAATAATTTTGTTAATATTCCTAAAATATTTTTTTTTATATTCCTGAAATAGTTCAATTAGTTTTTTATGTTAAGAAAATAGTTCACCAATATTCCCAGAATAAACTTAACAAAGTGCAACTATGTTCCATACAATTCTTAAAAGAGTGTTTTCAACTCCTGAAATATAAGTTCCTCAACTACATGATGATCGCCAACTTCAATCTGTTGTATTTTAGTATCATTGAATTGAGAAGAAATATATGCATGAAAAAGTTTACGTTCATGGGCGAATGCGTGAATCGGTAGGTAGGTAGATCGGTGAGTGCGTAGCTAGGTAATATGTGGGTATGTACTTAGGTAGATGGGTGGGAAAGGGTGGGAAGCGGAAAGATAGACGGGCGGATGGACTGATGGCTATATTATATTATTATGGATAGGACTGATATATTTTTATAGAGAAAGACAGAGAAATATATATATATATATATTTATGGAGAGAGAGAGAGACCGAGAGAGAGACAGACAGATAGACAGATAGACAGAAATACAGATAGACAGATAGACAGATAGACAGATAGACAGATAGACAGATAGACAGATAGACAGATAGACAGATAGACAGATAGACAGATAGACAGATAGACAGATAGACAGATAGACAGATAGACAGATATACAGATAGACAGATAGACAGATAGACAGATAGACAGATAGACAGATAGACAGATAGACAGATAGACAGATAGACAGATAGACAGATAGACAGATAGACAGATAGACAGATAGACAGATAGACAGATAGACAGATAGACAGATAGACAGATAGACAGATAGACAGATAGATAGACAGATAGACAGATAGACAGATAGACAGATAGACTGATGGACTGATAGACAGATAGACAGATAGACAGATAGGCAGATAGGCAGATAGACAGATAGACAGATAGACAGATAGAGAGATAGACAGATAGACAGATAGACAGATAGAAAGATAGACAGATAGACGGATAGACTGATAGACAGATAGATAAATAGACAGACAGATAGATAGATATACAGATATACAGATAGATAGACAGATAGATAGATAGATAGATAAGCAGATAGACAGATGGATAGATAGATAGATAGACAGATAGACAGATAGATAGACAGATAGACAGATAGACAGATAGACTGATAGACTGATAGACAGATAGACAGATAGGCAGATAGGCAGATAGACAGATAGACAGATAGACAGATAGAGAGATAGACAGATAGACAGATAGACAGATAGACAGATAGACAGATAGACAGATAGACAGATAGACAGATAGACAGATAGACAGATAGACAGATAGACAGATAGACAGATAGACAGATAGACTGATAGACAGATAGACAGATAGGCAGATAGGCAGATAGGCAGATAGACAGATAGGCAGATAGACAGATGACAGATAGACAGATAGACAGATAGACAGATAGACTGATAGACAGATAGACAGATAGACAGATAGACAGATAGACAGATAGACAGATAGACAGATAGACAGATTGACAGATTGACAGATAGACAGATAGACAGATAGACAGATAGACAGATAGACAGATAGACAGATAGATAAATAGACAGACAGATAGATAGATATACAGATATACAGATAGATAGACAGATAGATAGATAGATAGATAGGCAGATAGACAGATGGATAGATAGATAGATAGATAGATAGATAAATAGATAGATAGATAGATAGATAGATAGATAGATAGATAGATAGATAGATAGATAGATAGATAGATAGATAGACACACGATTAGAATTTCGTTACTAAAATCACAACATAGGAGAGTTCATAAAACAAAAGTCTAACAAATATTGATCACCTACCTACAATAACGAATCTTCAAATCGATCTGTCAACACGATGTAAGGTATAAGATAACAATTATAACAACTGAAAGCTCCAAATGTTAAAATGATGTTCGTTAACTCACCAAGAAATCCCCAGGAAATTCGTCAACGTTTAAAGTAACACAAACACACAACTATAATCAAAGTCCTGTTCCTGTCCCTATTTTAACTCTTTCACTCTCACGTCTGCTGCAGGTGACACCAGACAAACACGCAGAAATATAAGGAGACTAGAAAAAAAGAGCGAATGAAAAAATAAAAAACGATGTTCTCAATGGAGGAAGCTTCAATACTCTTAGGTGGGAGAAAATATGATGAGCTGAGAGAAGGAAGTGGGAGGGGTGGAGCAACTGGAAGGGTATCCAGAGAGGGGGATACTTATTTTTAACATTGTCAAGTATTCAAAGAGGATGAGAGGATAGAGGGTGAAGAGTAGTTGGCAGGAGTTAGCGGACGTTTTTTTTTTCTCTCCCGCCGATTATAGCACGGAATCGATTACCTCGTAAGACTCTCGTCATGCTCTTGGCGTCTGCTTTGTGTTTTTTTTGCAAGCTCGCGTTATGAACATGCGAAGTAACTCTTGAATAAAATGATCTAACTTGGAATTGATTAATCTCCAACTCTCGTCTGCCTCTAAATGTGGGTTGTTAACGAGATTTCTTAGCATTAGCTAATTTTTACCCCCTTGAATTTGTGGGGTATGTTTTCTTCCAAGCTAACCAGAAAATCTGCCATGTCTTGGCGGCAAGAATGTTGGATAATATGTCGTCAGAAGTAATGATTTGAATCGCTTAAAGAGATTTCCAATCACACGTTGACTTGGGGATTACGCATGCCCGCTTAAAGCAAGACTTCCGGAATATCTAAAAACTTGTCACAAAGTTTTTATGAAATAATTCTTTACATTTCAGCTTTTAAGAGCCAAGAGATGATATGGGAATGACATCATAACCCACTTTCTCATTGCACATATAAAAATAATGAGAAAAGCTCAACCTTTTTATATTCAAACAAACAAACTAAAAAACAAAAACAATTCAAATGTTGAATTGTAAGCGCAGTGGTCAAGAAACAGAGCATAGGATTCTATTCTGAAAAGTGCAGACTCAAATCCACACAATTCTAAAATATATTTCCTGATCTATTAAACTTTGTTGGGTACCTGACAAACAGTTACGGAAAGTAAAGGTGACTGGGCATTTTGTGATGGCGACACAATCACCTTGTTTGTAGTTGCTCCGAAACGTGCGAAGTCTGCCTCAGTATTTCTTCTAAGTGCCGAAAATGGTATAAAAAGAAGTATATTACCTTCTTAGTGCTTTTGAACTACAATCAAAACTCGTCGACAACCCGTCTGACAACAATCGACGAAATCCCAAAACTTACGAAAACAGAAGTCAACCAAAAATGGAGGTTTGACTGAAATATTCAACATGTAAAAAACCAACATAATAATAATTTTCAATACAGTTCATATAATGTTCATACAATCGGCCTCATTTGAATATTTTTTGCGTGCTATTGACAAGTCTTAATGAGGCTTGAACTTTTGAACTGGGGTGATCGTGAACTTCCGGTTTTATTTTGAATCTAATAAACAAAAAAGCATGCTTTTGCTGGTGTTTGACAATTGATTTCAACCTCGGCCAGTTCTAATCTTTTAGAATTATACAAAGGTTACAATATTAGTTATGAGTTATGAGTTATCCGTTTCTAACATCAAAAGTGAGTAGGCGATAATTAATACTCAAGTGTTAGTCGCGTGAGGTTAAATGGTTATTTCTTTACAAAATAAATTAGTCAAAAGTTGCGTTTTCTTGGTTATTGAAAAACAAAATGCGTAAATTCATAAAAGCGAATAACAAAAATTCCTTTGCATTAAGCAATTCGTTTGATATTATAAAAAGGTGATTTTTCACTTCTGACTTTCACAATATATTGTTTTGTTTTTTAAACATCTTTTGGAAATTAAATAATATTTAATCCCCAACAAATTTGAGCACAACCAGTAACCCAGCACACAGACATGTTTCGAAACAAATGATTGAATTCGACCGGAAATATTTTTTGCGTCGACCTTTTATGCATGCATACACGTTAAGACTTGTCAATATCTTATCTTACGCAACTCTAAAAATGCTGCCCAGACTCAATTTTAAGGATATTTTAAAATAAAATTACTGTGTGTTGTAAAGTTTCTGCTTCAGAGATCCATTAAGACAAATCTATAACTTCCAGCTGATGGCTTACACAAAATATTTTGTTTTTCAAGATTCTGCATGAAGACTTGGACAAGATTTTCATTTCGCACAGAAAGTTTATTCTGTTAATATATATTTATTACTTTTGATATTCAATGCCATCTTTTCTTCTTCAATGCCAACTTTTCTTCTTCAACGCCAACTTTTCTTCTTCAATGCCAACTTTTCATCAATGCCAACTTTTCTTCAATTTAAACTTTTCTTCAAAGCCAACATTTCTTCAAAGCCAACATTTCTTCAAAGCCAACATTTCTTCAACGCCAACTTTTCTTCAATGCCAACGTTTCTTCAATGCCAACTTTTCTTCTTCAACGCCAACTGTTCTTCTTCAACGCCAACTTTTCTTCTTCAATGACATCTTTTCTTCAATTTAAACTTTTCTTCAAAGCCAACATTTCTTCAATGCCAACTTTTCTTCAACGCCAACTTTTCTTCAATGCCAAATTTTATTTTTTCTTCAATGCCAATTTTCTTCATTGCCAAGTTTTCTTCATTGCCAAGTTTTCTTCAATACCAACTTTTCTTCAATGCTAACATTTCTTCAACGCCAACAACTTTTCTTTGGTGAGAAATTAAGCCTTTAAACTTATAAAACGTGAGTATTAACAAGTTTTAGATAAAGTAACATCACGTGACAACGTATATATTTTTGATCTAATGTTCTCTTTTTGCCACCGCTTTGAGGGTCGTCCATAAATTATATCACGCAAACTTTTTCAAATCTATTACTCCATGCCTCCCCCCCCCCAAATCGAAAAAAATTACGTCACATTTGGTCACATATATTCCCCCCCCCCCTCCACCTGCCTTAGGTGACTAAAATATGTTATGGTCAGCCCTGTTCTTAAATTCATTTCCTTCAATTCTACATTTCTTAAAATGATTTATGATTCTAACTATATACAAGAGAACATATTATTTGTGTTAGTATATAAATATATAAACAAAATGAAACGTAAGTGTGTGTACATATTTCTTTGCAATCATCTTCAATAGAGAAGAAAAAACCGTTTGTGACATACAATAGGTGTAGCATAGCTGTAGGTATAAGTGTGTGTTTGAGAGAGTTAGAGAGAGAGAGAGAGATTAAGAGGTGTGCCTTTTTCTGTGCGTGCGTTCGTGCGTTTCAAATTATGCCTTATGTGTGTTTGGATCTTGGAGGGAGAGGGGGGGCGAATGATTAGAACTTATATAATATGACATTTCTTTCCAGTATACTTTGGGCCGATCAGTGGATTATAAATAAATTTATTCAATAAAAATGAAATAAAGAAAAACATAAAAAAACAAAGTGGCGAATCAATCATACGCATAACACCATAGTTAGAAACATAATTTAATTATATAAGTGTTAAGCGAAAAATTCGTGACCTGGTTATCATTATACTCCTATATCGTAATCCATTATAACTGATATCGCCTATAAAAAACGTAAATAATTTTTGTCTCATTTTTATATTATGTTTTTCTTTTACTATTTGATATTAGTGTTTGTTTTTTTCCTTTTGATAGTATAATTCTTTGTTTAATATTATTAATAAGAAGTCAGAAGCTTGACAGCTACGACTCATATGCATGTTCCAGGCAGTGGCGTAGCGAGGTTTTGACGCTAGGAGGAGCGAACTTTTAGGAAAAAGGCCCCACTTTTTTAGCAATTTTTCCACAATAATAGAAGAACTAAGAATTCCTACGTATCAAATGTTATAAGAATACTCTGTGCCTCAGGATACACACACTGTATAATAGTGCAGTATTTTTTTTAACCATCCACGATTTTTACTAGCAACTATTAGTGATGGGAATTTCCTCAAAATTGATTGCACCTACTGCTCATTTTTGAAATGAACATCTAGTGTCTAAAAGTATTTATAGAATCAATGCATTCTTCTTCTTATAATTTTGAAAGACGAGATAAATCGCCAATATAGACATTTTTAAAGAGATTTTAAAAAATGAGTATTAACATTTTTATTTACTGTAGCCTATATATGTGACAATTACATAACAAACAACGAGGTCTTGCAACGGGCTAACATGCCTAGCATGATCACTCTCCTTCGCCAACGACGTCTTCGGTGGCTTGGCCATGTTTCCAGGATGGAGGATGGGCGAATCCCAAAAGACCTGCTATATGCTGAGCTCGCGGAAGGCAAGAGAGCTACCGGCCGCCCCCAACTCAGGTTCAAGGACGTCTGCAAAAGTGACCTAAAGGCTATAGATGTAGAGGTCGGAAACTGGGAGAACCTTGCTCAGCACAGAAATAGTTGGAGAGGCACCTTACACACCGGTATAAATGCGGCAGAGGGCAAACTTCGCCTTATGGCGGAGGCCAAACGAGCAGCGAAGAAAAGTAGGCTGCCCAACGGTCCAGCTTTCAAGTGTCAGAGATGCGATAGAGCCTGTCTCTCAAGGATAGGTATCCACAGACACAGTCAATTTTGCAGGGCTGGCCAAATCACGGGAGCGCAAATCTAATCGTCTTTCGAGACTATGGAGCCAATGAATGATGATGATACGTTATAGAAACGCTCTATTCTTTTCTAAATTTTTCCTCTCAGCTGTTAAAACACCCCGCCCGACGGTTATATCCTTAACAAACGGAATTTCTTTAAAAAAAAAGTTATTTCTCTTCTTTTCTTCTTTCTTTTAAATTCTGTGGGTATTTTTTACGAAGTTCATGTAACCATGTTTTCGATCGCTACACGTATACGATCGAGAATGAGAAGCCAGCGCGCTTTAAGTCACATTATTACTTTTCGGTGAGTACACCAGACTTGAACTCCACTTTTTTTTTGAGAATGTGAGCGAGCGTACTCTTTTGGGGCTCGGAGAACTAACTCTGCTGTGTCCACGCACCACTGATACATCACCACTGATACATCACCGTAAAAGTTGGGCACAAACGGTTGGCCGTTCCTGTCCACTCTAAGTTCCTGCTTATGACTGGTATCCACTAGAGCATGGGTCGGCAACCTAAGTCACGCGTACCAAACTTGGCAAGCAGAGCGATTTTCAATGGCACACGAGAGACCTCCAAGAGGTGTTTTATTATTCATGAAAACAAAAACAACTATATTTTCCAGTAATATTTATTTTGAGTGAAATCAATTTCACAACATTTAATTTTATGTACTTCCCTTTACAAAGGCATATATTAAGATATTTGGGCTTTTTCACAAGCACATCGAAGCACTCAAAGCGTAGTTTCAAGACTTTCAAAATGATTTTTTCATACCTAATCAAGCATAACTGGCTTTATCTTACTACGACCTACTTAGATGTAGATACTTTTTTTTTTTTTTAAGTTTAGGGATATTGGCGATTTTAAAACGTAGCCAGTTGAATTTTAAACCTTTAATGAAATGTGCCAAATTGTTTATAAGATAAACTCGTAAAGGTTGAATGGATAAATAATTAAGGCAGGAAATGTTTAATGTAAATTAATTGTATACCTCTAATAATTAAATATTGTAATGAATTCCACAACGCTTGTTTATGTAAAGAAATAATAATTTCTTAGTAATATTTGTTATATTACAAAACATAACTTGTTTGGCATCACTGTTGAATCAAATTTAGAATCTTTATTTTAATTAAAGGGAGATAATTAGCTACTTTTATTTCCGCAAATTTCTAATATTATGTTTTTTTTAATTTTTATTTTATAAAAGACTAAAAGGTCTACAACTTATAACTTTATAATGACCAAACTGTCAAAAAGTAGTTGAAAATTATATAAATATTACATGACTAATATAATATATGCAAATTTTTTTAACATTACATTAACTACCCAGTTTGTACGATTACTTTCCATCAATTCCGCTGGATGACAACACTTGATAAGTTTCTTAAGCAAAAATATTATAATCAATACAAATTGACATTGAAATTGACAAATTGAAATTGGACAAGTCCCCAGGACCAGACGGTTTGACATCAGAATTTTACAAATTTTTTTCACCCCAGTTAGTTCCCTTACTATCACTCATGTACACACATGCATATACTAAGGGAGCCCTTCCACAGATGTTCAGTGAAGCATATATCACCGTCCTGGAGAAAAACCCGGACGACAGAATATCTGTGGGGGGCTACCGACCCATTTCATTATTAAATACAGACTATAAAATTCTCACTAAGATACTGGTAAACAAACTTCAACCATACCTGCATACACTTTTACACGAAAATCAATTCTGCGGCATACCAGGCAGAAACATAGAAACTCTCAATCACACTATTAGGGACATTATCATATACACACACATCAAAAACACGCAAGCAGCCCTGTTATCGATAGACCAGGAAAAAGCCTTTGATAGAGTGGACCACGGCTATCTATTCAAAGTGCTGCGGAAAAACAACGTAGGAAGTCAGATCGAAGGCTGGGTCAGGCTGCTCTACGCTTCTCCATGTAGCAGAATTCTTGTAAACCATACGCTGACCTCACCCTTCCCAATTGAAAGATCTGTCAGGCAGGGCTGTCCGCTCTCACCGCTTTTATATGCCCTGTGTCTGGAGCCGCTCCTGGAAAAAGTAAGAACGGATGCTGGTATAACGGGCATATCAATGCCTGGAGGACAGGTGTTGAAGGTACAGGCATATGCCGACGATACCACGTTTACAGTAACATCAGAAAAAGACATTAAAAAAATTCTGGAACATTTTAAAACTTTCAATGCCGCATCTGGAGGGAAAATTAACATAAACAAATCGAATATAATGGGCCTTGGTGCCTGGAAACAAAAAGAACATTTTCCGTTAAATATTCAAAATAAAACAAAAATCAAAATTACAGGTATCGTTTGGCACAACAATCCAAACACTTACAATACAGAACAGTACAATGGATTGTTACAAACAACAGATAACATAATAAATATGTACACACATGTCTCACACACGATTTTTGGTCGTTCAGCAATCGTTAACACTCTCATTATACCGAAAATCATTTATATAGCTTCAGTTACAGAACCTCCACCACATTTCATAACCAATATGAATAAAAAAATTAGAGCCTTTTTATTTAAATCTACCATTCGCTCCATCCATCATAACACACTGATACAAAATAAACGGGATGGCGGGATAGGTTTGCAAGATATAAAAACAAAAATACAAGCACTGAGATTAAAATATATAGGCCAAATTGTACGTACACCTGATAAATTGCCTTTAGCTATGTATTTTTATGGTCTAAAGCTAAACAAACTTATTCCAATTCAAAACAATACACCTCATTATTTTGGCAACTTTTCCTCTTCATTTTACAAGTCAGTTACACGCATTTTACATAACAATGAACATTTGATACATAGCAAAACAAAGAACATTTACATATCTCTCATTACACGGGTCCAGATCCCACTTTGTACACGGATTAAATGGGGGAGACAGTTAGGGATTACAGACTTTCATGACACATTCATCAGTTTACATAACAAACACATTACACCACAATCAAAAGAGATATCGTACAGACTCCTTTTTAACATGACACCAACATTAGATAGGAAGAAACAAAATACACGCAACACACCTATATGCAAGATGTGTACCTCACATACACAAGAAAATGAGGAACATATCTATCTAACATGCCCCGCAATCATACCAACAAAACAAACATTAAAATTAATCATTGACACAACAACACAGTCAGACATAGACATAGATTTAGCCATTACACTCTTCAAAATACCTAGACTTAGAAACAAAACAAAACACACATTAAACCTCATCACACTAGCAGAATACAAACAACACATATGGAAAACATATCTTAAAACACGGTTTGACCAAAAACACTACCCCCCACACATCATAGAAGACATATTCAGACAAAAACTTGAAACACATTTAGATAAACATCAACCGCCCACTCTGTAATTTCATTTAATAGTTTGCTTTTATAACTGTTTTATGTATTATAATGTATTTCATAGATGAGATTCTTTTGTATTTTATTATTTGGTTCATTTGTTTAATTGGTAGAGTAATTACATGCATATGTTATTAATGCGTTGTTTTAAATACGGAGATGACCTTGTATTGTAAGTTTCACGTTGTTAACTATTCATCAAGGGCAAATTTTTATTTTCATTTCCGGTGCGATGTCTCTTTCAGTGAATGTAAAATTTTGTGTTGTTTTTGTTTGTGTGTGGTGTGTTTTTTTTTGTTTTTTTACGCACCACTATGTACATATTATTTTTATATAAGTTTACGGGTGTATTTTGTTAAAACTGTTGAAAGGTTTAGGAGACGATATTTTAATTTCATGGCTTATGGCACATGAAATAACGAGGAGAGAGACTTGGCCTTTCTGGGTCCGTCTTCACCGATTTCGCCTCCTTTATTACTTTTAGCTTCACTGCCTTCCACGGAATGGAAGTAAGGTTCACTGTTTTCCTCCCGTTATTCCTTACCCTTCTTTTCTAATTTTTTCTTCGTTACCTATCTAATACAAAAACTTATGTCTAATATTAATCTTTTTTCTTCAAATTATTTTTATCAGAGTGACATCAATGTATAGTAAAAGAAGAAGGACCGATATACAAATACCGGCCCAACTTCCCCTTTTTTTGGCACATTCGCCAGGGTGTTAACTGGTGCAGACCAGTCATCCGGCGACGCTGGCTTAGGAAGGTGGGAGGGCCAGGAAAGTCGGGCCTTCCAAACTTTATGTCACTACCAAACAAATTGCATTTATTTCCCTATCTCTCTTTCAATAGTTCATGCCGATGGGAACGGCTAAACGCTATTTGAAACCTAAAGACAACTTGGGAGTTTCCTAATCTTTTTAGAGAACTGCACAGATTTTTTTCTCACTTGTGAAGGTTCCCGTTGTGGGATTACCCGTGAATGACACCTTTCGTCACCCGTCTTCTATGGGTGTTTCACTTTTCTTTGTCATCTGTGACCCTTTCTTTATTTTTTTTTTTTATTTTTTTTTTATATATATATACATTTAAGACCGCGCTTGTTGGTTAAAATTAAATATATACTCCGAAAGGGATATAACAATTGAAGCTAGATGTACATAATTTCTACCAAACTTTGGTTCATTTATCTTCATATTATGTTGTTTTAAATATCTTACAGTTAATAATGGATTGTTACGTTTATTATATGTTTAAATTAATTAAAATATGTATGGATGCTAAGCAAGAATGTCAAATAAAAAAGAATGAATGAATTTAAATTTAAAGTTAGTTACAATATTAGCGTAAATTAAATCTTGCCTATCTCCCCCCCCCCCTCATATCTCGCCAATCTAAATAATTGTAGAGGTACCCACTTGGTTACAATCATCCTATTTTCGATAGCCCCCCCCCCCCCCACCCCTCACAAAGACTCCCGAACATAAATGAATTTCTATTGCTCTACTCCTTTTTCTCTGGTTTTGTTGTAATAAAATTAATAACATAAAATTAAAATTTCCTCTATTCCTTCCCCAATGTAAACTTGTATAATTTCTACTTTATACAATCAGATATATATATGTTATGTATAAGATGCATGTACACTATTGAAGTATGATACGAAAGTAACGAATGAATGGAAAACTATGTCAAATAAACAGAATGAATGGATGTGAAAGTCTAAACCTAACTACAACAACTACATAAATTATCTAAATTTGTTTAAATACTCTATGTTGTCTTCTATCCTTTAGAATTGTAAAAATTGCAATAAATGTCTTCTATCCTTCCCCTTAATGTACAAATATATGAATGTTATTGTACATGTAAAAAGTGTCAATAAACATTGTTGAAAAAAAAAAAAATAATCAATACTAGCAGTTGATGGATATGTATCTTGACAACTAAATGATAATCTTGACAAAATAGTTAACATAAATGTGAATGTTTGGTAATATCATTTTGTATTTCGTATAATTGCTAATAAAAAGGATGATAATCACATACAGAAAATTATTATTTTTTACATTAAATTTAAAACGCTTTTACGATTTTCTCTATAGAATTCCTTTGCTTTTGGCCTTTGTCTAGCTACGGATTTAAAATACCTACTTGTCTTATAAGAAAACCAGTATAATAGAGTAGGGTGACTTTAAGACTGTTGGCACCCTGAAAGATTAAAAAATCCTTGATTGGCACACCATTAGCAAAAGGTTGCAGAGCCCTGCACTATAGTATGAGCTTCACTTTGTATCAAATTAATTTAAAATTAACTAGATCTAACAAGGTTCATTAATCATATCGCAACAAATTAAATTATTAAATTAAAATATTAGAAACAGTATAAATTGTGCTTCATGGCTTGTTCAAAATATTTAATAATTTTTTCCCGAAAAAGTCGCCCCCCCCCGCTCCCCCCTCCCCCCCGGCTACGCTACTGGTTCCAGGGCCAGGTGACCGGAAACAAATAAAAAATAACAAAAACTAAATACCGAAAGAAAACGTTCTCATTACAATTTTTATTGTAATATTGTTTGTTATTTTTTCTGTCTCTTTTAACAAAACACATTGTAATAATTCTTTTCTCCGCCATTTTGACGGGCATAACTCCTAGTATTTAATACTTACACGGTTTTTCTTTTGGTCAATCATAATAATATATGGACACCTCATTGGCCGTTTGCAAAGCCGGGTTCAAAGATGGCAAAACGACCACATTGTTTTACATAAATCGCTTGTAAGTCGGACCGAATTTTGATCCATAGTCCATAAGGACGGTGAAGCAGTGTTCATCAGTTTCTGTGACGACGGCATACTAGGGGATTGTGTGACGTGGCCAGCACAACGCCCAGACACCTTTACTTTGGCCCCGACTAAGCTGGGTAGACTCAGGAACACCATCTAGAGACGCGATCACATCCTGGCCTTCACCAGGGATTCGAACCCATGACCTTGGGAACGTGCCCCCATAAACGCTTTTTAAATTACATTACAATTTCATATATCTCTTGATATATCTCTTGATTTTTTTATATTTTTTTTTTGTTGTTGTTTGTTTTTTTAGGGAGGGAGGGGCACCCGGTCAAACTGGTTTCGTAGCCCGGTACTAGGTCGCGACGACCCGGCATTAGAGAAACGCTGCTCAACATTTAAAAGAAAAAAATCTGCTGTTTTTTGGTTGTTTTTTACACACAAAGGTTATTTATCTTAACAAACACTGCCACTGGCAATATTGTTAGAAATTCATAACATAATAATAACATGGTGGTGTAAAGAGCAGCAAGTTCGATAACTGTCTATCACAGTTTCATATAAACTCCACAAAGGGAGAAAGAAAATACAAAAAAGAAAATACTGCATGGTTACCAGTTTAAAAGAATGTAATATGCAGCAAAAAATATTTTTTTTAAATACCAAGGAATAGTTTATAGTTTATTGTGCAAATATTATTATTATGTTTTACTTTTTTTTTCTAATAGTTTTTTTTATATGAAAACATATTTGTATATACTTTAAATTAATTCAAAATATAAACAATAATAAACCATTATATCCAATTTCTCAGAAACTGGTGAACGATGCTTCACCCGCCCTATGGATCAATCTGGTCCGACGGGATACTTTTATATATATTTATTTATATAATGCAGTTAATGACATTAAACAAAACTTTACTAAACTTGTGTGTTGTATACTTCCACAGTTTATGTTTGAATAGTTAGTTATCTACTACTTTTTAAAAATTGATAATTCCTTAATAAGTTAGTTATTCATAATGTCATGTTGCCTTTGGGGCCTATTTGTGTGTGCATGTGTGTGTGTGTGGATCATGGTTTAGCTGCATCATTTGCAGTATTGCGACACACGGGCTACGGATTATGATATATAGGCTTACCTGCCCGCCCCTCTTACCTTGATGCCAAAACCACATACTTTAAACTGGCCCTGAGCGATTGGTGTCCATCTAAGAGCCTATTCTCTCCGCCCTCCCCCTTCCTCTTAAAAAAATAAATTTTAAGAAAAGACGGTTAAAACAAAATACATTGAATTTGTTCTTAGAAGCTTCCACCGTTGTCTTGTATTTGCACATAGCTCGCCCAAACAAGAATGGAACAACTACTTTACATGTATAAGGGGCAAGGGTGTTAACTCTCAGCAGCAATACGGCCCATTACTTTGCATGCATTTCATTACATATTGTGAAGTATACACCGGCGGACCCCTTCGAGCCAGAAGGCCTGTAAGCCATCGTTTCCAAGTTCACGTGGCCACGTCATACTAGGGGGATAGCGAGGCCAGCACAATGCCCGACCCCCTTTTCCTTAAAACATAAAGCCGGGTACCCATCAGAGCCAGGTAGACTAAACCAGAGGTGGGCAACCTTTTATTAATTGTGTGCCAAACTAGGCTTTCGAAATCATTCAGCGTGCCAACAGCCTTAAAGTCAACCTGCTCTATTATACTTGTTTTATTATTTTTTTCATAAGACAATTAATTTAACTCCGTAGCAAGAGCAATGCCAAAATCAAAGGAAGTATATAGAGAAAATCGTTTTATATTTAATTAAAAAAAATTACGTGTTTGTGATTATCATCCTTTTCATTTGCATTTATACCAGATACAAAATTGTATTACCAAACTTTCATATATAATATGGTAAACATTTTGTAAACCATTTGGTTTTCAAGATAAGGATCTAGCAACTGCTAATATTGATTATAATTTGTTTTCACATAGACTCTCGTCTATGGTTTTTAGATAAACCATTGGTATATACAAATGTCGAATGGCGTAATTGATACGCAGTAATCATACAAACTGGGTAGTTAATGTAATGTTTAAAAACTGTGCATATAATTTTTAGTCACATGATATTTATATAATTTTCTAGTTTTTACAGTTTGGTCATTATAAGGTGTAGATCATTGAGTCTTTTATAAAAGAAAAAAAAAAGAAATATAATATTAGGAATATTAGCGCAAATATTAAGGGCTAATTATCTCCCTTTAATTAAAAAAAAGTTTCTAAATTTGTTTCAATAGTTATGCCAAACAAGTTATGTTTTGTAATAGAAAAAATATTACTGACTAATTAATATTTGTTTATATTAATCATAATTACTAGAGGTATACAATTATTTTACGTTAAACAGTTGTAAATAAAAACATTTCCTACATTAATTGTTTGTCCATTTAATCTTAATTAAGGAGTTTATCTTTTACACAAAAATTATTACAATAATTGCAAAAAACGTCTCTTATGATCAATTTGGTCCGAAGGGTACTTTACTTAGTTATAGGCCTATTTATAAAATTAACAAAAACAAAATTTGTTTTAGAATTACTTATATTTATGTTTATTTATAGAAGATAAGCATAAAAAAATCGTTTAAATGTAATTAGTCGGCATCAATTATTCAATTAATGAGTGCCTTGTATTGAATGCTCTTCGCTAATTTAGAATGGCAAATACGTATTTAGTCATATCTGAGTAGTGAAGTGTAAGTGACCTCTTTGCTTAACACAGCTTTCATGTGCAATAAATACTGTTCACGCCTTTAAGGTGAAACAAAAGCTGTAAGTAGAGCGAATGCCTGGCAATTGTGAATAGCAACATCAATATAAAACAACTCTTGTTTGGCACGCGTGCCTTAGCCTTCCGATCCCTGGACTAAACGACATCCTCCATACCAGGGAACGAATTCTAGCCTTGAAACCGGGGATCGTTGGTACCGGCGAACCGAGCGCGCTGCCGCTAGAGCTCCATGCCCTCATATTTCAATATTATAAGTTACAAGCTAAATTGTTTCCCAGTTTCCCGCGTAAAATAATTCATAGACCTATAGCTACAGATAAGAATAGTGTAAACTACAAATAACAGAAAGCTATAATAACTGTAACTAGTTTAAAATTATTTATTTACTGAAAACATTTAGGCAAGTAATTAAAAATAAACATTGTAATCTGGTTAAAAATAGGCATGTCTTTTTATTTCAAAGAAAGTTAGAACTATCCCTAGCTGAGGGTCGAACAGCATGTCTAAAATTATTAGATTTTACTTACTGAAAACATTTTTTAAAAAGCTTCAAGTCCTTAAATTCTATACACTCTTTTAAAGAAAATTAATATTAATGGAAAATTTAAAAATTTACCTGCCTATTGCTATTACAGAAAAAGAAAAAAAACGTTTCATTGGGAAATAGAACCCAGGTCACCCGCATGCCAGTTCTGGACGCTATCCACTCAGCTAGGGAAGGCACATGGAAGGAGTGAGATCGAAAAAGTAAAATAATATGAGGCAACGAGGTCACGTGTCTTCCAATTAACCAATGGGAATCGCAATCCACACACACACACATCCTACTTCATATACATCTATATAGATTTTCTTCGTCTAAAAAACCAACAAAACATGTTTTATCTCTGTTTTTTACTTCTTTTCATCCATCATTTCCTCTTACTTTAAATTATGTTTTTAAAAATTATATATTTAAAAGGTAGCAGTTTGAATTTTTTATTGGGACTTCGGGACTATAGTTTTGATTTAGTATAGCTTAATGCACGTAATATAAGCCAAGGTTCAAAAGTGAAGGAGAAAAATCCGGAAACGGGAGTGGGGGTTGGTGGGAAGGAAATGCATTATCGCCGCTGACTTTTAATGCTTTCTTTCGGATCAGATTCTAAGGCGGACGGGTCGTTAGTGGATCCGTACGTCATAGTTATATGCAGCTTAAAACCAAAATACGATCACGGCATGCGTCAGGCGGGGTGTTGCGCGACTTCGTTGTTTATACCAGTCATGAGAGACGCTAAAGTACATGTATACCGCTGCGTCTACAAAATAGCTTGCACTGGCCTCCATAAATGTGCTTTACTGAATCTGGGACGTCTGGGGGCGGAAATAGTTTTACAAACCCAAAGCAACAACCTTAGAAAAACATAAGGACTTGACTGATGAGTTAGATGATTCTGATGGCACAAAGAATCCTGACACTATGTCTACCGCGACATTTCATCTACCGGATACTTCGTCTAATGCGACAGGTCGTGTTGAATAGAACATTAAGAATTTAGAATATGGGCGAGACATGAAAAAAAAAAAGGGTTAGTGTTAGGTTTTTTTTCGAACCTATTGACGACCTAATTTCATGTCATGTCTTACTTTCCGTTGTTCATTTCTGGGATGGTGTTACCCTTCAGGCGTCATTTAAAACAGGGCGTGCAACAGGTGTACCGAGGGCCACATTTCGACCCGGCAGGCCTTATAGTGTACACCCCAATCCAGAGAGCTTTTAAAAGTAGTTTTTTTTATTATTATTCATTGTATTAATAATGTTAAAACATGTTCCCTATCTTGTATCAATTCGTTAACATGACCCAAAGACGAAACAATTTGCCCGCTCCTGGCTTAAAGAAACAATTTGCCCGCTCCTGGCTTAAAGAAACAATTTGCCCGCTCCTGGCTTAAAGAAACAATTTGCCCGCTCCTGGCTTAAAGAAACAATTTGCCCGCTCCTGGCTTAAAGAAACAATTTGCCCGCTCCTGGCTTAAAGAAACAATTTGCCCGCTCCTGGCTTAAAGAAACAATTTGCCCGCTCCTGGCTTAAAGAAACAATTTGCCCGCTCCTGGCTTAAAGAAACAATTTGCCCGCTCCTGGCTTAAAGAAACAATTTGCCCGCTCCTGGCTTAAAGAAACAATTTGCCCGCTCCTGGCTTAAAGAAACAATTTGCCCGCTCCTGGCTTAAAGAAACAATTTGCCCGCTCCTGGCTTAAAGAAACAATTTGCCCGCTCCTGGCTTAAAGAAACAATTTGCCCGCTCCTGGCTTAAAGAAACAATTTGCCCGCTCCTGGCTTAAAGAAACAATTTGCCCGCTCCTGGCTTAAAGAAACAATTTGCCCGCTCCTGGCTTAAAGAAACAATTTGCCCGCTCCTGGCTTAAAGAAACAATTTGCCCGCTCCTGGCTTAAAGAAACAATTTGCCCGCTCCTGGCTTAAAGAAAAAATTTGCCCGCTCCTGGCTTAAAGAAACAATTTGCCCGCTCCTGGCTTAAAGAAACAATTTGCCCGCTCCTGGCTTAAAGAAACAATTTGCCCGCTCCTGGCTTAAAGAAACAATTTGCCCGCTCCTGGCTTAAAGAAACAATTTGCCCGCTCCTGGCTTAAAGAAACAATTTGCCCGCTCCTGGCTTAAAGAAACAATTTGCCCGCTCCTGGCTTAAAGAAACAATTTGCCCGCTCCTGGCTTAAAGAAACAATTTGCCCGCTTCTGGCTTAAAGAAACAATTTTCCCGCTTCTGGCTTAAAGAAACAATTTGCCCGCTCCTGGCTTAAAGAAACAATTTGCCCGCTCCTGGCTTAAAGAAACAATTTGCCCGCTTCTGGCTTAAAGAAACAATTTGCCCGCTCCTGGCTTAAAGAAACAATTTGCCCGCTCCTGGCTTAAAGAAACAATTTGCCCGCTTCTGGCTTAAAGAAACAATTTGCCCGCTCCTGGCTTAAAGAAACAATTTGCCCGCTCCTGGCTTAAAGAAACAATTTGCCCGCTCCTGGCTTAAAGAAACAATTTGCCCGCTTCTGGCTTAAAGAAACAATTTTGCCGCTTCTGGCTTAAAGAAACAATTTGCCCGCTCCTGGCTTAAAGAAACAATTTGCCCGCTCCTGGCTTAAAGAAACAATTTGCCCGCTTCTGGCTTAAAGAAACAATTTGCCCGCTCCTGGCTTAAAGAAACAATTTGCCCGCTCCTGGCTTAAAGAAACAATTTGCCCGCTTCTGGCTTAAAGAAACAATTTGCCCGCTCCTGGCTTAAAGAAACAATTTGCCCGCTTCTGGCTTAAAGAAACAATTTGCCCGCTTCTGGCTTAAAGAAAAAATTTGCCCGCTTCTGGCTTAAAGAAACAATTTGCCCGCTTCTGGCTTAAAGAAAAAATTTGCCCGCTTCTGGCTTAAAGAAAAAATTTGCCCGCTTCTGGCTTAAAGAAACAATTTGCCCGCTTCTGGCTTAAAGAAACAATTTGCCCGCTCCTGGCTTAAAGAAACAATTTGCCCGCTTCTGGCTTAAAGAAACAATTTGCCCGCTTCTGGCTTAAAGAAACAATTTTCCCGCTTCTGGCTTAAAGAAACAATTTGCCCGCTTCTGGCTTAAAGAAACAATTTGCCCGCTCCTGGCTTAAAGAAACAATTTGCCCGCTTCTGGCTTAAAGAAACAATTTGCCCGCTTCTGGCTTAAAGAAACAATTTGCCCGCTCCTGGCTTAAAGAAACAATTTGCCCGCTTCTGGCTTAAAGAAACAATTTGCCCGCTCCTGGCTTAAAGAAACAATTTGCCCGCTTCTGGCTTAAAGAAACAATTTGCCCGCTCCTGGCTTAAAGAAACAATTTGCCCGCTCCTGGCTTAAAGAAACAATTTGCCCGCTTCTGGCTTAAAGAAACAATTTGCCCGCTCCTGGCTTAAAGAAACAATTTGCCCGCTCCTGGCTTAAAGAAACAATTTGCCCGCTCCTGGCTTAAAGAAAAAATTTGCCCGCTCCTGGCTTAAAGAAACAATTTGCCCGCTCCTGGCTTAAAGAAAAAAGGTGAAAATAATAATAGAGAGCCAATGACTTTAGTCCAACATCAATTCTCCATGGCAACCAAAGCTTTAAACATGCCAAACCCTACTTCTAACTCAATGGGCAACTAAAAACGTGAGAACTGGGATGCGGGCCGCAGCATTCGCCCACGGAAATTCCGCAGGTTGTAGGCCGTGTCTTCAGGCTCGCGCGTTGGTAGTGTGCATATTATAGCCAATAAGAGGCCACGGTGTCAAAACACGTGATAAAATCTTTGTTATTATTTATATTTAAAGTCGGAAAAAAAAACCTGTGGAAGCGAAATGTATCGTCTCATCAAATTAGCTAAGGCTTCACAGCTGAACAACAAAAACAGCTCCATGATAGGCTTCTTAAACTTTAAAATTTGGTTCTTTTATTTTTAAGTGTACTCCATAACCCTGAACTGTCAAGATATTTCATTGTGTTTGAATTGCTATTAATATTGTTATTTCTATTTAGTTTTTGAACTCTGAGAAGATTTCTATGATACTATAAAAAATTTAATTTTTCTGGAATTTAGATTTCTAGTGCAGACACAAAAAACAAAACACGCATTTAACTTGTTTCTCTCTTTCTATCCATCTATCTGTACATTTTTCACTCTCTTATCTTATACATTACAGACGCTCCTTCTATAAAGAAGATTATTGCGTCCCGTGGTCCTAGTTTAGTCTTGCATCTTTGTTAATGTTTTAAAAGATGTTAAGTTAATGGTTTTCCTGGTTTGTTCAGGCAACCCATTCCATGTCCGAATGCCACATGGGAATAAAGGATTACTTATATGCATTTGTTCTCGCATGAGGGACAAGGGAAGTGCTTATGTCCTCATGTTTCTCTGCGCATTGCAACAGGTTGTTATTTTTGTTGTATTTCTAAATTAGATCTCTCTATCCATCTATCCATCTATCTATCCATCTATCTATCTATCTATCTATCTATCTACCTACCTATCTAACTATCCACCTAACTATGTAAGTAAATATCTATATGCTTATCTGTCTGTCTAAAAGCTAACCCGTCAATCTGTCTGTCATTTTGTAAATACAAATATAATATTCTTATTTTGTTACATGGGCAGAAATACAATGTGTCCACCGTTTCCAGTCTGAGCCCAATTTTGTAACTCACTTTTTTTTTTCTCACGTCAAAAATATCAGATGTCTGTACAGATGCAGAAATGACGGTCGGGCGGGGGCGGCGCAAGGTCGAGGTGGGTGAAGGGGGGGGGGGAGAGTGGCAGGCGGGGACTTCTAGTCTGGAAGATTACATGACATGATTAAAGAAACACGGTGGCTGCAGCCAAATGCAGTCATGGAAGCGTACAGGCCCGTGTCCAGAATAGATAAGACGTCTGTGTGAGCAGTTTATTCCAGTGTGTTAAGTGTTAAGGAGAGCGTTCCCTGTGTTGAAAGACGTGCTCAGAACATCATATCAGCATAAGACATCGAAAATATTATTATGTTGACGAAGAAAAGGTAAGGGTTGGGGGGGGGGGGGGAGGGACTGCTGTGATTTAAAAGATAGTTGGCCAGACAGACGGATAGATAAATAGATTGGACGAGCGACTATAAGACAGACAATTTAGATCGAGTGATGGCTGGCTGGATGGATGGATGGATGGATGGATGGATGGATGGATGGATGGATGGATGGATGGATGGATGGATGGTAAGAGCAATGGATGGTTAAATTTGTGGGTAGGTGGAAAATATAAGAAAGATGGAAAGATAGATACATTCAGACGGAATGGCTGACAGACATCTGGATAGATAGATTGGTAAACAGACAAAGAGGTAGACAGACACATGTACATACATACAGAAAGGCAGATATATAGAATGTTAGATATGTAGATAAAATAGTAGATAAAAAAAGATAGATAGATAGATAGATAATTAGATAGAAAGATAGATAGATTGAAAGACAGAAAGATATAGAGAAATAGATGGAAGGATAGATAGATAGATAGATAGATAGATAGATAGATAGATAGATAGATAGATAGATAGATAGATAGATAGATAGATAGGTAGATTGAGATAATCAACGACTTTCATTACAGGACAGGTGATTGACTCTTGCCTTCTAATTACTTTTAATTGCATTCAGCACTCGTCATTAATTCTATTGAATGCCCTCAAACAAACTTCAATTTATCTTTGATGTGTTGGTTTGTGTTTCATGGGTGATAGGAGAAAACTGAGGGAGAGAAGGATGATGGAAGAAAAAGAATGTGAGAGAGAGAGAGAGAGAAAACGTGATTAATTACGATTAACAACATACAATTAATAGTAATACGTTTTATTATATATATTTTGTACACCGCTTTCGTTATTGTGAAAATAGTTTACAATAGCCTTACCGGATAAATATTGGATAAGCACCATTTGAAAATGGTTTTACATATAGGAATGACCAACGTAGTTTCAAGGTATAATAAATGTTGCATTTATTAATAACATGTTTTAACTAAAGGAATACCAAGTGTTGTATACGGGAGATTACAAGCATTGTATGAGGAGTGTTGATTGTGGAAAAAGGAAATTACAAGAGTCGCTTTTACTTTGGGATAAGATGCACCTTTAAAAATACATTATGAATGATGATTATGCTCGCGATTCCTGGCCTTAAAGTAGGCTACTGGTGCTGGTAATATTATCAGATGCAGAAACGAACGAAAACACTTACAATAAGTGGTGTAGTTCCATTGTAATCATACAAACTGGGCAGTTAATGTAAAGATTTTAAATGTACATATATTTTTTAAACTATATAATGTTTAAAATATTGTTCAACAAAACTATTATTTATAGTTTGACTATGTTAAAGTTATACATTGTAAATCATGTTTTATAATGGAAAAATAAGAAGCATATTAGAAATATAAACGCAAAGAAAACGGGTCAATTATCTCCCTTTAATTAAATTTAAGTTTCCAAATTTGGTTCAATAATAGTGATGCAAAACATGATATGTTTGTAATTTATTTTATTAATATTACTTATTTATTATTTTATACGAATTCAGCATTATGGTATTTATTTCAAGATCTAATTAGAGATATAAAATCAATTTCCGTTAAACATTTGTAAATAAACAAGTCCATGCACAAGTAAGATCAAGTAAGTCAGGCTAGATGTGTTATCAAAACATGAATCAGTGAATTTGAAAGTCTTGACTTTGGTTAGAAAATGTCGCTGTGACTGCTTCAATATACTTCTGCAAAAGCCCATCTATCTATATTAATATTATGGATCCTATCTGTCTCGCAAGACAATGGATGCGCCCTTGGGGTTTTGGGATTTCAATGAGGGGCAGCGCTTGCTGTGGCTCAACAGCCCGATCCTCGAGTGGCAATCCCTTAAGCATCCCTCGCATTTGAACAGTGAGGGCGGCTGTATGGAGGATGCTTTTGCCTTCCTTTTCTGCCTTCTGTCAATGTCAGCCCTGGCCCTTTTTACTTCCAGGGAGGCCATCCCATTGTAGACGGCCTGTCGCCAGGCTCCTCAGTCAACTGCAACCTCCTCCCATGAGTCCTCGACTATGTCCATTTCCTTGAGGTCCCGCCTGTACACATTAATATATGCCTAAAATTACGGAAGTGTTTCAATGTTTTGAAGTTTATTTCACGACATAATAAGTCCAGTTACAATGCAAATCCATTTCAGTGGTCTAAAAGTTCAAGTGCTGTTTGAACCCGTCCTTTTAAATGCAAGTTTAACTCACTGAAAGGTGTCGCTACGTCATTCAGAAACATCGGCTTCAACAGTCTGCTCTCCGCATTCAATATCGGAAAAGAAATTTTAATTGATAAATAACACACACACCTAAATTGTTTCCAGACAAGAAACGAATCTGCCCAAGATTTAACCTCCTCTAAGCTAGCAAACATTGTATGCAACATCAGATCTTTATATTCTGTATCACTTTCTTGTAGAAGAGACTTGTAATTGCCTGTAAATCAAGAAATGGCAAGACACTATAGACCTACATTTTATTATATTAACAACATATTTAAACACACATCTCAATAGCAATGATGAGAACTTTGCAGCGTGATTTTCACGTAGTTTGCCACGCAGCAGCCATTAATTTTGTACACTTTGTTTTGACTTGCATTTAAATTTTCCTTCTTGGAGATTTTTATCGCGTGTTAGGGTTATTGAAAATCGTTTTGTGTGCCAAGTCTGGCACGCGTGCCTTAGGTTGTCGACCACTGCCATAAAAGATTAATAGGCCACCAGAGAAGCCAGAAAGCTATAGGGATGCGTGGTCATCCTCGGAAATGAGGGACGAACAACACTTGTGCGCTAGGGAGGATGGTAAAAGATGGAATCGTAAACGAGAGAAGACCATTACAACAGGTAGTCTTTTTTTTTAGTGGACCCATTGCTCAGTCACTGATGGTAAAAAATGTATTGCATACTTAAGTCTGAACAACACTATAGAAATAAATCTGTGTATATCACTGATATATAAATAGGTGCATTTGCACTGCTCGCATTTGATATGAACAAAGAATCAAAGCATATGCTGCTTGTGGTTGTGTGTGTGTGAGGGGGGGGGGGGAGGAACTATCCCTTGATGCTCCTGTCATACATATCCTACCTATTAGGAATCTCTAGAGAAAAATATAAATTTCTGTCTGGGTAATTTTACAAAAATGTCAACGTGGCACAGATTTATTCTGTTAAAGTCCGAGGTTTATGAAAAAGTGGGGAAATGCAAAGTAAGAATAAAAATCACAGAATCAGCCAAAAAAATTTGATTGCCATATTCATATTCCATCGCTGAGAATCAAGGAGCCACTAAACTTGCACATAAAATTGTCTCCATGATGTTTACAATTTTATATCCTTTATACCATAGAAACGGCTTATATAAAGAATTTTATTGAAGTCTGCTCATAACCTTGTTTGAGACAAAGTCTTGGATTTTCTCCATGGTTTTAAATTTTGTGTGTGGAGGGGGGGGGGGTGTACGGTGGCCGAGCGACAGCGCGTTCGACTGGCAATCCGTAGGCTCTGGGTTCGAACCCTGGTGCAGGCTATGATTTTTTTTCCCCGGGACATGATTGTGCCCCTGAGAATATACCCAGCTCTGATGGGTGCATGACACTAAGTTGGGGTAAAGTAAAGGCGGCTGGGCATTGTGCTGGCCACACATCCCTTTGTATGCCGTGGCCACAGAAACTGGTGAACGCCACTTCACCAGCCCTATGATCAGTTTGGTTCGACGGGTAATTTACTTTAAAGTGAGTGAGAATTTGAATGTGTTGGTCTTCGTGATTAAATCAGGCCACCCCTTCATTGTTCGAATACCACTCGGAAAAAAAAGAGACTGTACGTTACTTTCTCATTGCATATGAGATACGAAACATTTAAAGTTGTTAAATTTGTTTGTTTTAGATTTTAAATCGAGGTGCATTGCCTACAGTGTTAAGAAGTTTGAAAACTGTTTCCTTATATGAAGCATACTATGTTATGTTAAAACATTCTTTAAAGTTAACTTTTTGCTTATTGTGACACACGTTATATCATTTTACACCCGTTGCTTATATTAAAAAGAAATTATAATGAACTTTCAATGAAAAGAAATTATATTAAACACAATTGCTTATAATGTTCTTGTTAGTGACACGTGTTATTTATATGCGTGCTCAGATTCTGTTAACATTATGTACATACATACATACATACGTGTGGTTGAAACGCTTTCTAAAAATATTGACTAAACTTACACGAGAAAGAAAGAAAGAAATAGCTAGAGAAAGAAAGAATATCTGAAAGAAATTAAGAAAAAGTGATCGAGAAAAGGAATACATGAGAGAAAGAGAGAAAGAAAGGGAGAGAGAACGATAGATAGAGAGAAAAAAAAGCGATAGAAATAAGGAATACTTAAAAGAAAGAACAGGAAGACAGATTGAGAGTGAAAGATAGAGAGAGAATAAAGGGAATACATAAAAGAAAGAGAGAAAGAAAGAAAGCATGAAAGATAGATATATAGAGAAAAGCGACAGAAATAAAGAATACATTAAAAGAAAAAACAGGAAGACAGATTGAGAGTGAAATAGAGCGAGAGAGAGAGAGAGAGAGAGAGAGAGAGAGAGAGAGAGAGCGAGAGAGAAATCAAAAAGAAGAAAAGCTATTTCACTTTCCATAGTAGCAAAGAGCGGTGTATCGTGACTCCATCCTGTTTCTATTTTAGTCTCTTCTTGGTCTGTCTTTGTATAAGTCTTGTCAATACTGCCACGGACATCAAAACTATCGATTATCCATCAAAACATTGACCTTGAGACATCGTGAAACTATCACCCTCAAAATACCATCAAGGTAATTTACGTCACAGCAAGATAAAACCATTTACTTCAGAGCACCATTAAATTAGTGACCTTAAAAAAAAAACATCAAAATTTAAACATAACACCATTCGCCTGAAAACATTATTGAATACAAAATGACATTTAAACACCATCGAACTATTTATATCAGAATACCATTAAAACATATACCTGAAAACACCACCAAAACTTTTTTTTCAGAATACCATCAAAACATCGATCTAAAATACCATCCGAACATATACCGGAAAATAAAAAGTAAAGTATCACGTCGCACTAAAAATAGAACCAGTGAAGCAGCGTTCACCAGTTTCTGTGGCCACGGCATACTAGGAGATTGTGTGGCCAGCACAATATCAGGTACCCGTCAGAGCTGGCTAGATTCACGGATACCCTCCAAACCAGGGACCAAATACTATCCTTAACCATGAATCGAACCCAGTATCTTCGGTACGCCAGCGGAACGCTCTGCTGCTCCGGCACCGTGCTCCTATTTACCTAAAAACACCATCAAAACTTTTATCTCAGAACACCATCAACACATTGACCTAAACACCATCAACACATTGACCTAAACACCATCAACACATTGAACTAAACATCATCAACACATTCACCAAAAACACCATCAAAACATTAACCTAAAACACCATCAAAATATTCACCTAAACACCATCAAAACATTCACCTAAAACACCATCAAAACATTCACCTAAAACACCATCAAAACATTCACCTAAAACACCATCAAAACATTCACCTAAAACACCATCAAAACATTCACCTAAAACACCATCAAAACATTCACCTAAACACCATCAAAACATTTACCTAAAACACCATCAAAACATTCACCTAAACACCATCAAAACATTCACCTAAAACACCATCAACACAATGACCTAAACACCATCAAAACATTCATCTAAAACACCATCAACACATTCACCTAAAACACCATCAACACATTGACCTAAACACCATCAAAACATTCACTTAAAACATTATCAAACATTCACCTAAAACACCATCAAAACATTCACCTAAAACACCATCAAAACATTCACATAAACACCATCAAAACATTCACCTAAAACACCATCAAAACATTCACCTAAAACACCATCAACACATTGACCTAAACACCATCAAAACATCCACCTAAAACACCATCAACACATTCACCTAAAACACCATCAACACATTGACCTAAACACCATCAAAACATTCACCTAAAACACCATCAAAACATTCACGTAAAACACCATCAAAACATTGACCTAAAACACATCAACACATTGACCTAAAACACCATCAAAACATTGACCTAAAACATTATGAACAAATTGACCTAAAACACCATCAAAACAGTGACCTATGAACAAGTCAACAGTCTCAGTGGGGAAACAGTTTACCTGTTCCTCTCTAGCTCTTAGACCAGTGCCACATAAACCAGACTCAAGTCTCTTTCCTTAAAAGTATAATACTTGATCTCTCTCCATCTACTCCGACCGCCCCTTCTTCTTTTTAATGCCATATAATATATAAGACTCAACTTTTGTTATTTGTTTACTTTTATATCTTTGGGGGGGGGGGGGGGGGGGGACTACGGCCTTGGTGGCTGGAGTCGCCATCCAGTGGGGAATTAGTGGGCGTGGGCCGGCGGTAAAGTACTTTGAATTAAAATCACTGGAAGGAGTGATAAGCTGGGGATCTCAGTGTTTAATCCAGTGGTTCTCGAACTGGTTTCACTAGCGGTTACCATGTTTTTTGTAGTAAGGAGATTTCCCAAGGCGTCCTTCCCCACAGACACAGCCCTGGGTGCCGCATTTTACCACATTCATTACCGGGGTTATTCAAAAACTGAAAAACAAATCATAAAAGCTTTTTGTAATGTTACACAATGTACGCTCCCCCCTCCCCACACACACACCACCTTAATGTTCTCCAAGGCGACGCAGCGCACACTTTATATAACATTGGTTGTATCAAAGACTATAATAAGATGCACCGCTTGATTTAATATTTCTGCTATTTGATGACTTTAAACCCTTAGTTTATGAATTTCCGATCGCACTACGTCCTCTAGACTTCCGGTTTAGTAATTCGCTATCATTTTCTCAATGGAAAACTAAAGTTAAAATCGAACGTTGTATACAGCTGAAACCTTTAATGCAATCGTAAGAGCGTAGAAGGTCATTCTCAATTCTCAGCCTTATTGGTTGCGCACTGAAAAAAAAAGAACATATAAGCTATAAAAATAGAGCAAGCGGTCCATCTTATTATATATAGTCTTTGGTTGTATTGCATCTATTCATAACTCACCATCACCCCCCCCCCCCCTTTCACGTCTCCCCGACATACTTAATAATCTTAATTATTTTGCTTGTATAAAAGGGTTTCATTTTTCTTGAGTGAGCCTTTAAAAAAAATATTATTGGGTCCTGAGTTGGTGGTTGTGAATATGCAGTACAAATGACGTGGCTATGCTTTGTTTATTTATTTTGGTATTGTGTAAACCTAAATAGTAATAACAGTTAAAACGGGAGTTGGGGAGAAAGATGTGCCTCCCCTTACCACACCTCACTCCCCACCCCACACTAGCCCCCCACGTGGCTACGCATACTCTGTTTGTAGTCAATTGTGTATATGGGTTAATGGCATGGTTTCCTGAATTATTGTTATGTATTGACATTCAGTAAACAACTATATTAAATTAAGAAAAGCGTTTTTTTTTGTTTTTTTTTTTATATTTATTTTTATTTATTTTTAACATTTCCGGGTTTAAATAGGAGGGGGGGGGGGTTTACTAATTCGTCATTATGTGACGTCACATCCAAGAACAACCCATTTGAAAAAAGTATAAGCAATGATATTAAGAGTCACGTGTACAATACACAATCTATTCAACGCGTAATCGACTAAATGCCATGGCAAGAAGATTCTCGGTACTATAAATATAACATCATCCAATGGCTGCTCCCACCTTTACATGCCATTTATTATCGAAATGAAACTCTCTAAACCCTGACATATGAGAAAGGAGTTAAGTCTTTGTCACAAGCGGCATTCAATCTGTTAAAAGTGATCTGGACATTATGATTCTAACAGTGGCGTAGCTAGGGGAGGGGTAGGGGGGTCCAAATTCGAAAATCCTCCCCGGGCCCCTACTTGAGGGGGGTCCCCAAAGGAGTTTCCAATTTGTTTTTTTCTCATGTCATAATGTCGAATGTCAAAATGCAGGGGCCCCTAAAGAGGCCAAGCCCCCCGGGCCCCCAAATCCCTAACAACGGCACTGGATTCTAACTAGGAACACCTTGTTTTTGTTATTGTATTTGTTTAAATATAGGAATATACATCAGTGTCATCAAATACTTGGTCACGTGTTTTAGCAGCGTGATACTGATGCAGACCTACATTTAAAATAATAACGTTATGTAATATACACTTCTCTGTTACTGACAATGTTTTAATGTCGAGCCTTTATTAAACTAAGCATTCTCACGACCTCGTGTGTAAACCAACCCATTATTTATACACACATTAAATAATTTTTATAAGCAATTTATAAGCAATCACTTAAATTTAATACGCATTACTCTTTTCTTATCCAGCCATCCAGTGCATATTCAGTTCTAAATTCACAATGGCAATTAAAATCCAATTTCTCTCTTTTTAATCGCCAAGATTTCAGTAAAGTAGTTTAATCCCTTATTATTTTTACTTGTATGCCTCGCTCTCTCTCTCTCTCTC